>BMAC01000164.1:568072-586655 GCA_014905375.1 Phtheirospermum japonicum
GGCGTCGACCTCGCCGGAGAAGGGGAAAACCCTGCCGGAGTTCCGCCCTCCGCCGCCGAAAGGGTAAGGACTCGGCCAGGGGCTGGTCGCGGCGGAAGATCTCGCTGGGGTGTTCTTAACGGATGGAGTGCCGTTGTGTGGCGGCGTCTGCGACGGGCGATCTTCGGAGGGAGCGGGGGCGGTGGTGGTGATGGTAGTGGCGAATTCATCGTTGTCTCCGGTGGGGATCGTCTTACCGTAACACTGCCCCATCAGCAGAGTACGAGTATGTCAACTGTACAGCTCTTTTTTTCTCTTTCCGTCTCTCTCCATAAACAGTAGTGTTTATATTTATACTTGACTTTGAAATATCTATTAAGATCCATATTAACGATAATAAAATAAGGCTTAATGACAAACTGAAATTTTGGTAAGTGCATAAAGGAAAAAAAAAAGCAAAATAACCCCAATATATCTTAACGTGGTGGTAAGATAGCACACTAAACTATTATTTATGGGGCATTTATCATTTAACAAGTTTTTTTACTCAAGCAATTTGTAAATGTAGCCTCATGTTTCACGTGACCCCTTAATTTGTGGATATTTTCATTGTTTTGAAAACCGAATCGATCATTGAACCGGTAAAGTTACAGGTTCAGTGGTTCACAGGTCCAACCGTAGTCGGAGCGTGGTCGAACCGATTTTATATATATATCTATATATATACCACTATTAAATATGTTATAAATAAATAGAATAAATTAGATTAATAAAATATATGATTATAAAATATTTTAAAATTTAATTTAATGAGTCCATATGAACAACGGCACTCCATCCGTTAAGAACACCCAGCGAGATCTTCCGCCGCGACCAGCCCCTGGCCGAGTCCTTACCCTTTCGGCGGCGGAGGGGAACTCCGGCAGGGTTTTCCCCTTCTCCGGCGAGGTCGACGCCGCGAAGATTCTTCAAAAAGCCGTTTCCTCCGCCGTCGCCGGCGAAGCATATTAGGGCGTCGCTGAGAAAGTTGGGGCAAAGGAAGAAGCCTCCCCGAGAGGGGCCGATACCGGAGGACGCCGACGCCGCGGATGAGACCGAGCAGCAGCACCATTCGCTGGATAAGAATTTTGGGTACAATAAGAATTTCGGAGCTAAGTATGAGCTGGGGAAGGAGGTGGGGAAAGGGCATTTTGGTCATACATGCTCTGCGAAAGGGCGAAAGGGGGAACTCAAGGACATACCTCTCGCCGTCAAAATCATCTCCAAAGCTAAGGTTCGTTTATCATTCTTTTTTTTCTTTTTTTTTATTGGTCCTGCAAATGTAAATTCTAGTAGTTTGATTTTTGGATAATTTATTTTTACGAGTTTTAGAATTTCCAGTTAATTTATTTTCCTGCAGATGCTGTTTTTTATAATGAATAATCAGTAAAATTAGCTATTCATTGCTCGTTAATTCACTATGTTATTAATGGTTCATCAAACTTATGTTTATAAATTTAGTCTTATGATAATTTGAGGATGGATATTTAGCTAAACGAGCTTCTTTGGCAGATGACAACTGCAATATCTATTGAAGATGTTCGCCGAGAAGTGAAAATCTTGAAGTCCCTTTCTGGCCATAAGCATCTTGTTAGATTTTACGATGCTTGTGAGGATGCCAATAATGTGTACATTATAATGGAGTAAGTATTTCCTTAACTCCTGTTTGGATTAGGATTAGTTGGGATTTTGAATCCTGATATTCAATATCTTGGTTTGTGAATAGTAAGAATCATTGTTTGTTGAAGGAATTAGGATTTAGGATTATGTACTTTTTAATGTAGATGTCAAATCATGTTTGAAAAGTGGTGATGTTGTATTATTTATATTGTATTTAGTTGTATTAATTAAATGTAAATAAAAATAAAAATACATTAATGATAGTAATTGCTATGATAGATGTCGAGTCATGTAGAAATTGTTGGATGAGGATTGAAAAGTTGAATCCAAGAACAAACAGGTATTGGGATTCAGAATCTGAATCCAGAATTTTGAATCTCAGAACAAGCATGCCCCAAAGTTCTGATTTAGCAATAGAATATTTACTTCAAAAATATTACTAAATAATTGAGAACCCATTTTGAAACTTGTGTAGACATTTGAGATTTGAAATTATGGAATGGAGGTGACATCAAGATGCTTTTTAAAAAATTAAATAAATTTAGGCTATTTAACTGTTTGAGAAACATATAATTGTGCTATTTAGCTTTCGCTCTCTCTTCGCGCAGGTTGTGTGAAGGTGGAGAATTGCTGGACAAAATACTGGCTAAGTAAGTGCGAGTGCATTTTCCATTATACCAAAGTGGAAACATAGAGCGAAGCCAAAATAAAATAATATTGATTATTGTTCTAATTATTTATCCATCTTTTTGATGGATGCAGAAAAAACTCATAGTGGTTTATTATTTCAGAGGCGGTAAATATACGGAAGAGGAAGCAAAACTTATTATCGTTCAAATTCTTAGTGTTGTTTCGTTTTGTCATCTTCAAGGCGTTGTCCACCGGGACCTAAAACCCGAGGTAAATTGAAAAGTCTCGTTTAATGACCAGTTTGCTAAAAATCTCTCGAATGATGAACTTTAACTTTCTACCCTGGGATATATGTTGCAACTCAACAGAATTTTCTATTCTCCTCAAGAAGTGAAGATGCTGATATGAAGCTTATTGACTTCGGTCTTTCTGACTTCACCAGGACAGGTAATTATTTCGATATTATTATTATTATTATTATTATTATTATTATTATTATTATTATTATTATTATTATTATTATTATTATTATGCCCTCTTTCTGATACTATTCATAAGTCAATACCTGCTTACTATTATTATTATTATTACTCAACATAAATTGTTCACAGAAATCGTTTTGTCACTAAATTTTACAAAAATAAAAAATAAAAAAATTAACAACAATTTTTCAATATGCCGACTGATACTGTAGGTATTTACAGATATTTTTAGTTTTTTGTTGGTAAATATTATCGACAATCATTTTATTGACAGCACTTTTACCTAACTAATATTCACCGATAAATTTTCTGTAGGTAAATTGGTTTTTTCTTGTAGTGTAAATTTCCTGAAGTTACTATTAGACTTCTCAGCTTTTCTATTCTCCTGTATGTTTTTTTGATCATTGCAGATGAAAGACTAAATGATATAGTTGGAAGTGCTTATTATGTTGCACCAGAAGTTCTTCATAGATCTTACAGTGTTGAGGCTGATATTTGGAGTATCGGTGTAATCACCTATATTTTGCTATGCGGAAGCAGACCGTTTTGGGCAAGGACAGAGTCTGGAATATTTCGGGCAGTTTTGAGAGCTGATCCAAACTTCGAGGATATGCCTTGGCCATCCGTCTCACCGCATGCAAAGGACTTTGTCAGACGGCTTTTAAACAAGGACTACCGGAAAAGGATGACTGCTGCTCAAGCTTTGAGTAAGTAATCTGCCCCATGAATATTTATTATTATTATTATTATTATTATTATTATTATTATTATTATTTTATTATTATTATATTTTTGCAAATACAGCTCATCCATGGTTGCGGAGTGAAAGCCATCCTATTCCATTAGACATACTCGTCTATAAGTTGGCGAAGTCGTATCTACACGCTACGCCTTTCAAACGTGCTGCGCTAAAGGTATCTAAATATCTGAATGTAAAATATATTAATTGCTTGTGCTTCTAAAGTTGACAGTGTATTCATCAAGTCCTGGAATGTTGGATAAACAATTCATTTATTTTTTTTGGTTTCATGCTTGGCAGGCTCTTTCGAAAGCTCTGACTGAGGATGAGCTGATTTATCTTAGAGCACAATTCATGCTTCTGGAACCCAGTGAGGATGGATTTGTCTCTCTTGAGAACTTCAGAAAGGTTGTTAATCTTAATTTGTATGTGCTGATGTGGGACTTCGTTAGTTTTCCAGATATAGTTATTATAGATAATTTCAAAAACTACCCCTTAGATTTGTGATATTTGCAAAAACCCAGCTACTTTTGAAAATTACAAAACCACCCTCAAAGTTTCGTACATTCATTTTCCTTACATTTGGCCTCAAGTTTTAGTTGACCTGGCAAAATTTGATGAGGTAATCGAATATTACAATTACATACCTTGACATCTCAAAATATTCCAAATAGCCCCAATTTTTCGTCTATTTGTAATACTTAGAAAAAATTGAGGGATGTAAATGTAACACGTAAGACAAGATTTTAGGGTTATTTGTAATATTTAGAAAAGCTGAGGGATGTAATTGTAAAATATTTGATGACGTGTGCAGTTTTATAATTGTAAAATATCTGATGACAGCAAAAATGTCAGATGGCTTTAACCTCAACGTGGTTGGTTTTCATAATTCTCAAAGTTAGCTGGGTTTTTTTGGGGGCCAAACTTTAAGGGTATTTTTGTAATTATCATTTTCGCGTGTGCTTGTGTTATGTATTCGCATTTAAATTGTGATTTTTGCAAATTCAAATTTGCAGGCTCTTGCACGAAATGCTACTGATGCTATGAAGGTGTCGAGGATCCCCGATATACTACACGCGGTCAGCTTATCCCGCTCTCTTTAAAAAATATTAATTATTTCATACGTAATTATAACTTCAGCTCATGCTTTTGATCTCCAGATGGCACCATTGTCCTATAGAAAAATGGATTTCGAAGAGTTCTCTGCAGCTGCAATAAGCACTTATCAGTTGGAGGCCCTCGAAAGCTGGGAGCAAGTTGCGTCCATAGCTTTCGAGCATTTTGAACGCGAGGGTAACCGAGTAATATCGCTAGACGAATTGGCTCGGGTATTTTTAAATTACGGCCATGTTGGAGTTTTTTGTTCAATTCTTGATACTTTTAATAGGAGAGGTTGTAATTTAACATTGGGTGGATGCAGGAATTGAACGTGGGGCCTAGCGCTCATCCGATGCTCAGAGATTGGTTGAGGAGCGACGGGAAATTGAGTTTACTTGGGTACACCAAATTTTTACATGGATTGACACTTCGTAGCTCAAACACGAGACATAATTAGGTTTTTTCTTATTCATTCTATTTTTTTCCTTCTTTATTTATGCATTTATTTGATCGTGCATTCATGTCGATTTATAAAGTCTTATACATTTGGAGGAATATTAGTAAAAAAGAATTTGATGTACAAAAACCTAATAGTTGGGTTGATTGGATGGGTCTTCGGAGCAATTTGGCTACACTTATATTCTTGTGCTTAGGACGGATCGATCGAATACCGATACTTTTTTTTTTTTTTTTTCCTTCTCACGGTATTGAATTAAATGAAATTGATCTGGGTGAAAAAAGAAAGTGTTCAGTAATTTTGATGATTGATACTGTTTGTCCTGCTATACGGTTTTGGAGTGCCTAATTAGGCAATGATGTTACGTAAATTGTAGAGATTCTCGGTTATAAAGCTTTAAAAACCTCCCTACATTTTTGTTGGTTATTGTAAATAGTTTTTTATTTTCTCATCATTTTTGCAGTTCAGATATCCTCTCACAATAATGCGTTCCAGATGATTTATACTCTAAAACATCTCGAGGTGTAACTTTTTTTTATACTATAATGAAGTTAACTTCTCTCTCCTATGGGCAACCATACTATTAATTAGGGGGGAAAAAAAAGGGAAGATCGTTGTACGAATTGTTTTCAGAAAGGCATATTATAATAATACTACTAAAAATAACAAAGGCTCTTTTCAACTGAAGTAAGAGTTAAGAAAAAGCAAACAACTTCAAAACAGAATTGATAGGCAAAAATGCTAAACTAACATTTTAAGTTAGCCAAGTTAGGGTTTTAATCCGATTTTTAATTTCCTTTTTTTTTCCTTCTAAAAATTGGCACATTAGGTCATTTGTCGCTTTAAAGATTACAATTTACCGAATTGGCACTAACCATTTGCAGATTAAATCACACTAAAACTAATTTTTAGCCACGCCTACGGGAAAAAAAAAAACTCTCCCAGCACAAGTTCGACTGAAAATTCATTTCAAAAGGTGACCTAAATTAACGATTTAAAAAAGTTCGAAAAAAGTAATTATTATTTTTAAAAAAAAGGCAAGAGAGAGAGAGAGAAACTTAAAGGACTAATTTGGCGATTTTACCCTAGATTGCTGCTAATCAAGACAATGATCAAATTGGATGGCAATCATAGCTACTTCACTGAAAAAGTCATCATCACTGAGAAGAGAAAACAGAGGTAATCCCCAGGAAGAAAGAAAAACGAAACAGTGAAACAGAAAATAAACAAAGTAAAACGAGCTCCTATGTTATGTTATGATTCGGACAGGAAAAAGTGTTCATTTTGTGCCAAACCCTGAAACAGGCGATGAGATCGTAGTGGGCGCCGTGCTGCTGCTGCTGATTATCGATGATACGCTGAACACATCGAAAGTGGTCGAGCCGGCAAGGGATTGTAATGGTACCCTTTTGCTCGAAACCATATTCCTCTTCAGCTGCCTTCAACAGCTGCATGAACAATGGGTGGTTGAAATACATGACTGGGATTATCATCCTCTGCGCCTCCTCATCCTGCGCCCCTACTTTTATTGCCAAACATCCTTTCGGCACATCTTTTATCACCATACCCATTCTACCTGTGTCAATTTCTTTTCTTCTTTTTTCTTTTTTTTTGAAAAAGTTCAAATTATTTTGGGTGGTGTATTTAGTCTCTACTTGATTCGGTGTGGCTCAGAGTGAGTGTGTGTGTGTGAAGGAACGGTTATGGCATTTTTGTCATGGTTTTGTATTTCGAAGTCTCTGGCAAATGTGAAAAACATAGGAACAAGCAGAGATGAAACTAACTTTGTAATAAATGTGTTATCAGAGGTTCTTGAATTAAGGTTCCACAATCTTGAAAACACCAGCGAGTTTTAAGAGGGCCTAGTTAATGATCTATGATAAATCCTCTATTCAGTTTCTAGCCTTTTGAGTTGCGAAACTACTTAATAATATAAAAATCTTTATAGTTTAGAAATTAAAATTTGACTTTCTCATCAAACATTTACTCTATTAAAATTAAAATTATGTATGTTCAATTATGTTAATTTAGGGGTGGTATGATTAAACAAACAGTGTCCAATAGTCCAAATGAAATTGATCCCACTCTGCCGCTACACCAACAACCTTGAATTGATATTATGTGAATATAATTATTACGTGTGAATTGGGAATTTAATGTACTGAGAAAAGATAGTATGATCTCTCAAAATGCCAAACCCAATGTGGGGTTGTTAAAGGCAGTGAGAAGTAGGTCCCATTTAATTCGACTTTCACAATCATGAAGAGGTGAGATCACACCTGGACACCACATTGGAAGAGGGCTTGACACGTACTGACTAGGTGGGGCCACCCAAGCTTACAAATCTAACGATCAAAAGCTTTTCTTCAATTGTTTATTGACATTGTTTTGATTATCCGATTACCATCATTCCATGTTAAGATAATATAATAAACAATAATATATGAACGAATTCTGTGTATATATTTGTACAGGGTGTCGAATTTTGTAAGCTTGGATCATTACTCCAATAGTTTTTTGCGAAACAAATTCCAAATTTAAATAGAAGTAGAATGAGTTGATAAATTATGAGAAGACTCATGTTAAAATAAGATTATTAATAAATTTAATTTAAATACTAAAATAAAAAGTTATTTAAAAATTATAATAGTTAATAAATAGATTAGAAATGTACAAGTTAGAATAAATTATTTAAATTTTTTATTTTAAATTTTATAATTATTATAAATTTTTTAATATATATCTTTTTATAAAACTTTTGTAATACATAAATATTAAATTAATATAATACTAAGGCACCGACTCGGAGTTGTCCAAATGCCCAAGTTCAGACTCAGTAGGGTCGAACCAAGCCCACCTTGCCAAAATTTAATTTGGACGGCTCTGACTCAGGAAACTTCAGGCTTTTGAGGCTGTCCAGTCCATCTGGCTAACGGGCTGAGCCATAGAGGCCCAAACATTTTTGTGACTAAGGTGCCCGCCAAAACATCCTACAAATTGACAACTCTACGTAACTGTGATTACAAATTATAAGAACGTACTCTATTTTGCGTGATGATATATGATAGTTATATGTGATGATGATATATGACAGTTATACGTGATGATATTTGTTAGAAAGAGTGTAGGATTTATTTTCCATTTTAGAGTTTAATATTCCATTTTAGGGTGTAGTTTTCCATTTTTAGGGTTTAATATTTCATTTTAATGTTTAGTTTTTTATTTTTTTTATTTAATTTTCCATTTTAGGGTCCTGCCAAAAAATCTATCATTCTACTAGTTATATGTGTAATGATATGTGTTAGTTATATGTGATAATATGTGTCAGTTATATGTGATTATATGATGATAGAAATTTCGAATTTAGAGTTTAATATTCAATTTCAGGGTTTAGTTTTTCATTTTTGCATTAATTTTTTTATTTTAGATTTATTTTTTAAATTTTAGGATTTTAAATTTAAATTTTAGAATTTCAATTACTTGTGATGATATGTATCAGTTATATGTGATGATATGTACAGTTTATAGATGATGATATATGTCAGTTATATACGATGATAAATTAAATTAAAAGGTACACCTTACAATGTGCACTTAGGTCCATGGTATACTTTCTCATATTTGATCCTCTCTAGCCATGTTCAAATGATAAACATTAACCACCGTTGGAAATTATCCAATGGTTACGTGGGCCCGTGAATAACTTTTCATCGCGTCAACAGGCGATTCAGAATATCCTCGGGGGTTGGTAAAGAGAATAATAGATCGACTTAGGAACTTCTACTAGAGTATGATAAAGTGAATGTATTCTAATGTTTTTCTGAAATATAATAACCTATATTAATTCTAATCTTTTTTTAATCGTAATAAATTGGAAAAGAATGGAAAAAATATAATTAAAAAAAGAAATTAATAATATATTTTTTTTAATTCAGAAAATAAAATACAAGTATTGAATTCTAAAATTTAAGAAATATAAATAAAAAACAAAAAAGTTTATAAATTATAATTTTTGAATTCAAAAAATCAAATACAATAATTCATTAACTATGGAAAAAAACTAAAAGATAAAAAATAAATATTTAAAGACTAAAAAAAAAAAACTGATTCTTTTAATAATAAAATATTTTATAATGTTTTCAATCATTTTAATATTTGTAAGGTTCATAATTAATTTTAATGTTCTTAGCATTTCATTTATCATTTTTATAAAAACAAAACAAATAGAGTAAAATATTAATTCTTACAACTTCACCCTCTCACACGTATAAATTCACCATTTGAACCAATAACCAATATCATTCTACCTCTCATATAATCGTTGATTCAGGTCCAAAATATGCACCACTTTCAAGTATTGATTGTTCATTAAATTCAGCATCACGATTGAAATGAGTATGATAAATGTTACTCATTCTGGTTCGCTTCCATTCTATGTAATTGATAATATTATTTTGTTTAGAATAAGCAATAGTGCTAAATAATAAAATTAAGGGTAAAATTAATAAAATAAAATTATCTAAAAAGTAAATAAAAAAAATGTAAAATGTGACAAATCAAACGGGAAACGGTGAGTAATTTTTCTGCAAACTGCAGGGTGTCAGAGGGGCATTGGTCAACAGGAATGATAGAGTAGGTTATAACTTTTAAGTTGTAGATATTACATAAAATAATGCGAGGATTTATAATAGATTTGCACTATCATAATCATACCAGCATCACGAGATGTACATACATATACAGAAACGTCGCTTTCTTATCGTGTTTGGTAATTAATTAGCAGAGGACGATCGCGAAAAGTAAGTTTTAATGAGATTTGATCAAATAGTATAGTCATCATCAATTCATCATCCCTCGGTTCATAAATCACTAGCGCTGGTATTTTATACATGTATCAAATTTGCTATCCCTGATATGATATATGTACTTTATTATTTTTATTAATGCTGCCTTAATTCTACGAATTAGTGACCGGCAAAACATTTCTGGAAATTTTCGTGTTGTTTTGTTGTTCTCTAATTTTATAGAAAATAAAATTTTTTACGCAGATAACAGATGTTGTGATTGGTGATATAACACTACTTCCAACATCAATTTACTGAACAGTTTAAAAAACAGATAAAAATAAACGCAGCAGATAAAATAGGTTAAACATAGAGATATAACTTTTAGCCCGTAAGAAAACGTTCTTACGGACTTGGGTATACAAACCCGCAAACTATATTACTTATCGTTCAAAGATCAATTACAAAGTACTAAGTAATATATGAAAACAATTGTATCAAACTCGATACGAAAATACTTTTTGTTGTAAGATATATTCTCCTCAGTTGGTTACGCAACGTGGAAGAACACTTGATCCAAATTGCAGCTCCAAGTATGACTGATACTCTGTGTCCTTGCTTCTCGAAATCGTCGAACCTTGTTCTCTGATTTCGTTCTTTGTCTTGCGTGCGTCCGTTCTATTTTTCACGTACATCCTTTCTTTTGCGTCGAACGGTCTATATATAAAAATAAGGACTCCTAAACTTGATGGACAAGTTTAGCTAAACTAAGGTAATTAAATAAAGTTCTAATGCTACCTTAGATAAGAAATCTAGAGTTATAATAAAATAAAACCTTCAAAAAGGCAAACTACCAAAATTAAATTATTGCGAATAATTTCTCAACAATCTCCCCCTTTTGTCTTTCTGGACAAAACAAACGACGCAAATAGAAACACAACAAACTCCCCCTAAAAATAACAACTCCCCCTAAATGAAGCAGATTCAAAATCAAAAAAATAATAATAATAAAATAATGTTTTTGTTCAACCAATAATAAGAAGATAAATCAAGGACCACGAAGAGCCCTCTTGGAACGACGCAAGGGCCTCGAGATCCCCTCACCAACAGCTCTCCTCTTCTTCATCATTCTCCTCATATGCTTCAGCTTCTTGTTCCTGTACCGAATCATTTTCCGACGCTTGCTTAGGCTGGTCAGAACTGCAGCAGCAGCATCGTCATCATTGTTCAAATCAGCGGCGTCGGCGTCGTCATCCTCTCCCCCTTGTTCAGACAGCAAAAGAACCACGAAGGGCCTGAAGTTGGGCAATCTGGCCGGTAAGTTGAGCAATCTTCCGGTCAAGGAGCTTCAGCTGGGCACGAACCACAGGTGCTGGCAAACGAACCATGTTGGAACCAGTGACAGGAATATCAGAGTAGTCACCACTTCCAACATCAAACCGATCAGGGCCAGCCATGGCAAATCAATCACATGAGGGCCAGAAAGATGTTGAGGGCGTAGTGTGAATTTCTCAGCATCCCCAGTCAGCACATCATCACGACCAGGCCTGAAGCCTTGATTTTCCAACAATCCAAAAATAAGGGATGGAAATCAAAGAGAGGAGTATACCTTAGAAGTGTCGAACCTTGTAACCGCATCAAAAACAATCTGTCCAAAATCAAACTTCATCCCGCAGCCAACCTTGTAAAGAAAAATAGCCTGAGGGCGTGTAACAACCGTTGCATTCGTGGTTGGTACCCAATTGCACACAACAATCTTGTGCAAGACAGAGTAAAGGGAGCTCAAACGAGTACTAGCCAACTGCTCGACCCACTTATCAACCAGCCCTCCAGTTAAAAAATGAACCACCGCACTCATATCATCGACGGTGGAATCACCATGATACTCCTCAGTGCCAAACATCTCATTTATAAGAGCAGGAGTAAAGATATACACAGACCCACGTAAAAAAACCTTCCCATAGTTAACAGACTTGGGATTGGCCACAGATGGTAATAAATTCGCATAAAATTCAAGCACCACATCACGAACATACAGCATAGCAGTGGAAACTGTTGAGTACATACCTTTATACCTTAAAAAGGCAATCAGATTTTGTCGTTCGAAAAGCTCAACAGGGATCCGTCGCTCAGCAATAATACCACGACTTTGATACTTTGAGAACAGCTCTTCTGCATCTCCAGTCAAGAAACGCATGGAGAAAGGTTCCATGTCCTCAATCTCAATGTTTTGAGAGGGAGACTCACCAGAGATTGTGGAGAGACGAGAGGTGGCCAATGTAACTGGGTCAACATCAGGTGTGTCGGCGACTTTCATGGGTTGTGGCGATTGATCAGCAAGAGGCGATGTTGGAACCTGTGACAAATCAGCAGATCCAACATTCACAGTCGGGACAGCAGCATGCACTTTTCTTTTGGACTTCTTCAGTGGGATGAGATCACGAAGAAGAATATCATCAGAGGGATCCGGGGAATGTTCTAAATCAAAATCAAGATCAGGCTCAGGCTGAGCCACAGGAACAGGAGAGCCAGGAGGTTCACTAGTAACAGGCATGGAGGAACTTGTTACTTCACCAGTAATGAAGTCAAGAACCTCGTAAGGGGCACTCGAATACTCAGTTGCCGTGGATCTTGTTGACACTTTGACGGGTTTAGTAGGAGCCATCTTAGCAGCCCGAGAAACCAGCTGTTTGCGATGACCTCGCTTAGGATTTTCCAGGCGTGAAGTCAGAGACGTCACCGGAGTAGCAACTGGAGCGGTAACCGGAGCAGTGGGCACATACTCCTCATCGTCCGGATCTGTCAAAACGGTAACCTCTTCACGAAAATTCATCTGCTCGAGGGGCACATGACGCCTGGGTCCGACCTGACTCTTTGGAACTGCTGGCGGCACAACTCCCGGCGGAATGTTCTGTAAACGCCTTGACCGCTTGAGGGAGGGATTCCCAATTCGCCCAAATAAATCTGCGATTAAAGGAAGATCAGGCGGGTTGTCTACATCAATTTCGTTTCCCGCCTGACCAGGGAACAATTGGGCCACCGGAGGGGCTTCTTCAGTGACCGGAACAGGAACCAGCTCGGTACTCGGCGAAGGTGATGGAACTGATGACGGGTCCTGAGGCAAAGCATCACCCATCTCCACTCGTATATCCAGCCCGCCGATTCGAGATAAATTTAGGACAACCTGTTCGGCAAGCGAATTACGTTCTCCGGCAGAAAATTCTGGTATCCTTCTTGGAGACGTCATCCCTGTAGAAAAATCTGAAAAAGAAATAAACAAGTAGAGAGAGAGAGAGAAAAGCGACAGAGGCTGAGAGAGAAAGGGTTAGTGAATATGATTGAGAGAAGGATTCTCGAATTGTGTGCGGAAAAGGTAACAGTGGAGCCTCCTTTTAATCTGCCAAAAGGTGACCGTTGGCTGAAGAAAGAGAAAAAAAAACTTATCTCCCCCCAAAAAATATCACTTTAGGAAATAAAATCCCACTCCCCCTTAAATAGACCAAACAGAACTAACCCACAAACACACGCCTTCTCAATCTCAAGATTTGAAAAAGATTTTGTTGGATTTAAACCATCACCTTAGTAACACAAGCCATACGTGGTTGATAAAACTTTGACCATAATTATCTTTTATTACCTTTCCAACCCAAGATTTTAGCACCACTGAAACAACAAGCACACTCAACCCTTTACGTGATTAAAGAATTTAGAGCAAGACAGAAACAAGAGAAACACAACGCACAATAGTTAGCCAAACTCACAAAGTATGCATGTCCTAAATTGATGCCTAAAAAAAATGACCTAATGATTCGAGCTTTTGTGTGTGCCTACTTTATAAATAATTGTCAGAAATTTAATAGCTCGCCCGCAAGAGAACGGGATCGCGTGTAGGTCGGCAAGCTTAACTCGAGTCGTCTCTCATGGACTGACGTTCGGGATTTTTAATGTTTGTTTAATCACAATGTTTAACACGAGAACTTGTATAAATTTGGTTTTTGAAAATTATAACTACGAATAAAAAAAGGACAATGATTAACTATAACTATCAGTGAACTAATTAAATTAAATTATTAATCCAACTATAATTAACTAGCATGGATTGAACTACTATGACTATCAAGCATATGAATTCTCAAGAACAAAAGTAATCTCAAAATTCCCAAGCAATAGCATAGCATAAATCAACTAATTAACCAAGCTAAAGCAATAAATGAACTAAGCATGAACAACTCATCACCAAGCATGAACGAAGGTAAAACGCAGCAACTAATTAATTATTAAAAATGAAATCTAAGGTTCAAAAGCTTCAGCGATTCAATGGTTCAAACGATTCTAATTAACGAAACTAAAACTCAAACGAAATAATTAAACATAAATTAACTAAGAATTAATCTAAAAGAATAACTAAAGTTTAGAGAACTTATTAAGTGCTAAAAGTGCTGAAAGATTGCTGTGAAAATCCGGGTTGTAGATGGTTGATCTTGGTCGAGAAATCGGAGCTTGAACGAACGTCTTCGTCTTGGTGCTTCGGGCCTTGAATCTTCGACTTAGATCTTTAAAATATGTTGTAGGGTGTTGAAAATAGGTTTCTCAACCCTAGGTAAGTGTCTTGGGTCGTGGTTTCTGTTATAATCCGAGGTATGAAGGGTATATATAGTTATTTCATGACTTGGCGCACAAGAAACCCTAAAATCCGATTCTGGGCCGTCACATCGATCGGCATCGATTGACGCGTGCCATGGCTCGGCGTCGACGCGTGCAGATCGCCGGTGCGCGCAGCGCTCGACGGGCTCGGCGACAGCGCCCGACAGCGCGGCAGCGCTCGGCAGCTGTCGGCAGCACTCGGCAGACGTGGTCGGCAGGTCTCAGCGGGCTCGGCAGGCATGGCGCGCAGTGATCGGCAGCGCCCGCAGACTCGGCAGGGGGTCTCGGCAGGCGCCCGGCGTGGCTCGGCAGGTCTCGGAAGCCCTCGGCAGGTCTCGGAAGCGCTCTGCAGGACGTCGGTCGACGCCCGGCAGGATCGACGCGTCAGAGGGCCTTGGCCTGCCAGGTTATTAGAACGGTTACAGCTAAAACACATTCTAGAAAGCCTGCAGTTCTAAATTCTTCAAATCGTGCCCCATTTTCGCTGAAACTCCAATCGTTGGCCCAACCTTGACTACGTCCAAACCTAAATACCTCAAAACACTTAAAATAAACATAAAATTAAATAAATATAATAAAATTAGTTGGAGATAAGAAAATACGAAAATAAGCTCATTTTATCCAACTTATACCTAAAACAATAATAAAAACTAAATAAAATACTAACTTAAATCAAGATAAATACACGTTAATCAACTACCCCACGCTTTATTTGTTTGTTCGTCCTCGAATAAACGATAGACTCAAAGTATAACAAGAAAGAAAATCAGTTCAAGCAATGAGTCGTGCTATGCTACATACATAATTTTGAAATTATAGATACAAGTAACGCAATGTCAAACAGTCCACCCTTATTACCTTGTCGTTCCAAAAACAAAATCATGCATCCTCTCAAAAGGGGTGTTCACTCAAAAGCACTCAAGCATTGCTGCATAGGACGTGTATACACTCAAATCATACAAATACATGCACAATAAATAAGAACGGAAAATCAATCTCTTTTCAATCGCAAATTAAGTGTGTTGTCGAACTAAGAATCGGAAAAGGTCTTCACGGGTTGTAATGTAAGGCTCTTTGGACGGGTATGGAATATATAAATTGTGTGGCTAAATACCCCCAAACTAATCTATCACGAAGCAAGATGCTTCACCTCGTACAAAAGAAAAACCTCACTTAACACTCATATCGTAGCCTTTAACATAGGCTATTCCTCAACTCGTAAACCGTAAAACCGACTTGAAGCTCAAAACCACTTATTAAAACTCAACTCTTTGCCTTTTAAACATGAGCCTTCATAACATAAGCCTTTATAAGCGCGTAGGCAATGACTATCACAATCCACCATCTTTCTCGTTTTCTTTTTCTTTTTTTTTTTCTTTTTATTGAAGGACGGTGATCCTTTATTACAAAAACTCATAAATCCCTTATAAAAACTCCAAAACACTAATAACCAATAAAAATTACCAACTCCTACCCCACGCTTTTAATGGGTTGTAGGGGTCGACTCAATAAATCACTCAAGGCTAAAGGCATGGATTATTTGGCTATGAGGGGCTCATTCGGAATTTATAGTGGCTAAAATATATGGATATGGCCGGAATAGGGTTGTATATGTGCCTTAACGTCATTTTCAGAGTCAACTACACACAGAGATTTCAAAGAGATCTCAAATCAAAATTCATTCAAGCACATGCAATTATGATAATCACTGAGGCTACTTACAGGCTTTTTGCATGAAAAAGTTTTGAATTGACACTGCTTTTAAGGTTTCGCGAAATCAATTGCGTCCAAGTACCATTTTACAAATATATAATTTTGAAAATTTTATGCACTTATGCACGCTCAAAAGACAAAACCTCAAATCATACTTAGCTAACTTTGACAGGCAAGTCATACAAACACAATACAGCGCAGAAATAGTGACCAATCACGTAAAATTTAGCACTACAAACCCACGAAAAATTTTAAATTTGCACAAATTTCAACTATAATTCACACTCAACCATCCCCCCCTTTAAAAATGTGGCAAACTCCTGATTGCCATAAATATAAAGAAAACAAAAGCAAGGGAGATAAGAAAATATCCCTGAAAACTCGATAGTTGAGTCTTTCCAAAATGTTTGTGCAATAATCCTTCGTCTTAAACCCATGATTGGAATTGTCTTGAATTAAAACGATTGTAGTCAATTGTGTTGCGCGCAAGTGCCCGGTGGCACATCGTGTGGAATTGAATCGGCCGGATTGCGGCTCATCAAAAGGTTGCCGGACTGCGGCTAAATTGGGTCGGATTGCGACCTCGATCGGCGGAGATGAAATCGTAAAATCGGATCTCCTGCACATTAACACACACATAAACGCACCACGACAATTGACACAATAAAAACAAAAATAAACTAAAGAAAATAGAAATAAAAATTAAAGAAAAACTAACGCTTGGGTTGCCTCCCAAGAAGCGCAACATTTTACGTCGCATGCTCGACGCGTTTCAACGATCAATACTCGACTTGCGGTGGATCACCTAAATCCACCATGTCACTCACTTGAAACTCCTTCTCAAATGCTTCGTTGGGGTCCATAATCGCAAGGTCCGCTCCAATGTCACGAAAATCATTACCAAATAGCTCGGCTACCTTCTCCCTGCTAAGAAAATCATTGTCGTCCTCGACGTTCACCTCATCCAAAACCGTTATGCTCTTAAGCTCTCGAACGCATGCATCTACCGGGTCAACGAACGAACATTCTTCTTCTTCCATCAATGGCGCAGGGCAATTATTCACATCTCGCAAAGAAAAAGTAACCGTCTCTCCCAAAACAGACATGCTCATCCTCCCTTTGTTCACATCAATCACCGCATGAGAGGTAGACAAAAATGGACGGCCTAAAAGAATAGTATGCCCCTTGTCCTCACTCGACATCTCTCCAACATCTAAAACTACAAAATCAACTGGTATTATTAATTCACCTACTTTCACCAAAACGTCTTCAACAATTCCCAATGGTTGACGAGTTGAACGATCCGCTAATTGGAGACGCATCCTTGTCGGCTTCAATGGTCTTAAACCAAATTGCTTATAAAGGGAATGCGGCATCAAGTTAATTCCCGCGCCAAGATCAAGCATTCCGCGCGCTTGTTGCCCATTCTCCAATGTAATTTTGACACAAAAGCTTCAAGGATCTTTCTCCTTCGTAGGCAGTGGTTGCTTGCATAGCGCACTCACCTCCTTCGTTAGAGGAACGTATTGATTTGTCTCTGAACGCCTATGTCTTGTAGCAAGCTCCTTGAAGAACTTCACATATGCCGGCATCGTTTTGATCACATCCAAAAGAGGAAGGTTGATGTTGACGTTCCTCAGCAAGTTGTAAAGCTCCATGAACTTCTTATTTTCTTTTGCTGGTCGAAGATGGCTTGGAAATGGAACTTTTTCGACTATCGGCGAAGTTAGAGTCTTGTTTGTGAGCTTCCCCTTCAAAGATCCCGGAATGTAAGGACTTGGTGTCTTATGCAATTATTCTATCGGCTTGGATTCATCTCCCTTTGGCCATGCCGGCGTTGAACTCTCCGTCATCTCTTCATCCCCTCCGTCATTTATCTCGAATCCATTATCGATCACTTTTCCACTGCATAGGACTTTAATCACTGAGGCTTGCTCCGTTTGACTCGGAAACTTATCCTTTTCCTTATTTGATCTCGCAATGTCAGTCGCCAATTGTCCTATCGTCCTATCAATCCTCTCCACACTCTTGGCAAGATCATGCACTATCCTAGAGAGACTGTTGATACTATTCACCTTTTTGGAGAGGTCGTCTATCTTTGCATTCACTTTAACAAGTCCCTCTCTATTAATGAGCGTCTCAGTCACTTGATTTTGTTGCCAAACCAACAATTGATCATTTGGTTTTACCGGATTTGACGTTTGCCCCTTCGTAGGCGGTGGTGGTGGAGTAAGGTACCGTGGGTCGGTCTGTGGCTTCATCGGCGCATAATGTGGGTTCTCAGGACCCCACTTGAAAAAGGGAGAATCACGCTGTGCCTGAAATTGGTTTGTGGGTTTCTGCCCAGAATTGTTGTGTTGGAAATTTTGCACGGCGTTGACCTCTATGTTCGATTCAT
>BMAC01000164.1:589515-625022 GCA_014905375.1 Phtheirospermum japonicum
CGTCGACAGACGCGAATCATGGCTCGGTGTCGACACGCGCAGCGCTCGACGGGCTCGGCCGACAGCGCTCGGCAGCTGTCGGCAGCTCTCGGCAGGCGTGGTCGGCAGGTCTCAGCGGGCTCGGCAGGCATGGTGCGCAGTGGTCGGCAGGCACCCGGCGTGGCTCGGCAGGTCTCGGCAGGGCGTCGGTCGACGCCCGGCAGGATCGACGCGTCAGAGGGCCTTGGCCTGCCAGGGTTATTAGAACGGTTACAGCTAAAATACGTTCTAGAAAGCCTGCAGTTCTAAATTCTTCAAATCGTGCCCCGTTTTTGCCGAAACTCCAATCGTTGGCCCAACCTTGACTACGTCCAAACCTAAATACCTCAAAACACTTAAAATAAACATAAAACTAAATAAATATAATAAAATAAGTTGGAGATAAGAAAATACGAAAATAAGCTCATTTTATCCAACTTATACCTAAAACAATAATAAAAACTAAATAAAATACTAACTTAAATCAAGACAAATACACGTTAATCACCTAAAAAGGTTAAAATTTCACTTATGTTTTTGGTGACTTAATCAATGTTGTTTTTCATGACTGATAACATTATAGCCAACATTACTTAAGGTGAAATCAATGAAATCAGACCCCTTAACCCAAGTTAATGACAACGTCAAAATCTCTCAATAAGGTGAAATTTAAAGATTGGACATTTTTAATCCAGATTTTCTTCATCCTTTCTTGTGGATTTAAAGAAAAATAACTTATCTTTAGCAATTGCTATTAACACCTTTTGTTTTTGGACCTGGGAGAAAACCAGTTTCTGCGGGAAGGATTCACAATCACCTTTTTCAAGATGTTAGCCTTTTTGTCATCACTTTTATTACAACAATGATCTTATTGCACCATAAAATAGACTCAATGCAATCACATTATGTATGAAAAAGAAAAACAAAGATGCATGCCAAAAAAATTTACAGATGTTGTGACTGAAGACATCTTTGGGGTGTCACAACATCAAAGATAACATGGACTAGACAATGCACATACCGAGATGTCTTCTCAAACGAGAGAAGGTCTCGTAATCTAATGCCTTTATGAATATGTCTGCTAGCTGATAGTCTGTCCCCACATGCTCAAGACTCACCATTTTTCTCTCAACCAAGTCTCGGATGAAATGATACCTGATGTCAATGTGCTTTATTCGAGAGTGCTGGACATGATTTTTTGAGATGTCAATGGCACTCGTATTATCACAGAGTACGGTCAGAATGCTGCTATGGAGACCGTAGTCTTCGATCATTTGGTTCATCCAAAGAAGTTGCGTACATGCACTCCCAGCTGCTATGTACTCAGCTTCATCCGTTGAGAGAGAAATGCAGTTCTGCTTCTTACTATACCATGAAACAAGATTACTTCCTAAGAAGAAGCATCCCCCTGTCATACATTTCCGATCTACCACATCACCTGCCCAGTCAGAGTCAGTGTATCCTACAAGTTCGGTGCCAGTATCTTTAGTATACCACAACCCTAAATCACTAGTTCCAGCCACATATTTGATTATTCGTTTAACAGCTTTCAAATGTGACTCTTTAGGGTTTGCTTGATATCTAGCACATAAACAAACACTGTACATTATATCAGGTCTACTTGCAGTTAAGTAAAGGAGACTCCCTATCATACTCCTATAGACCGTATTGTTTACACTAACCCCAGCATCATCTCTAGTTAGCTTACCTGTTTTGCCCAGTGGAGTTTTCTTAGGTTTCTCGTTTTCTAACCCAGATTTCTTTACTAAATTGTTCGCATATTTGTTTTGGGAAAGAGAAACACCATCATCAAGTTGCTTGATCTGAAAACCTAGAAAGTAAGAAAGGTTACCTTCCATGCTCATTTCGAACGTGTTGGACATTCGATCAATAAACTCTTTCACCATATGTTCACTTGTGGAACCAAAAATGATATCATCCACATAAATTTGAACAATAAGAATGTGCTTATTTGATTTGAGAAGAAACAAAGTTTTATCAACCTCACCTCGTCTAAAATTTAAAAACAAAAGATGTTGAGTTAACCTCTCATACCAAGCTTTGGAGCTTGCTTCAAACCATACAAGGACTTTTTCAGTTTTAAAACAAAATTAGGTTTGTCAGGGTCAACAAAACCTTTGGGTTGTTCAACATACACCTCTTAACTCAAAACACCATTTAAAAAAGCACTCTTAATGTCCATTTGATGCAGAGATATTTTCAAATGACAAGCAACTGCGATTAAAAGCCTTATCGATTCTATGCGTGCCACCGGTGCAAATGTTTCATCGAAGTCGATACCCTCAATCTGAGTGTATCCCTGTGCAACTAACCTTGCTTTGTTCCGAACAATGTTTCCGGCTTCATCGGTTTTATTCTTGAAAATACACTTGGTTCCATTGACATGCGTGTTTTCTGGACAAGGAACTAGTTGCCAAACATCGTTTTTTGCAAATTGTTCCAGCTCTTCTTGCATAGCTTTTATCCAAAATTCATTCTTCAGAGAATCCTCTACTCGTTTTGGCTCTGTTTTAGCAAGAAACAAGGTGTACCGAATTTGAGAGCAGTTAGAAGACAAGCAGACATACTTTACCATTTCTTTGAAATTTATCTGTTTCTTTCTTGTGCTCCTCTCATCGATATCTCCAATGATCTGTCCTGTTGGATGATTCCTCTGAACTCTAGACGGAATATCCCTCTGATACAGGTCGATTTGAGTGTCAGAATTGTCCTCGTCAGAGTCTGAATCTGATTCAGGGGTTTCTGGAGCTGTTGTTGACACAGGTGTTATATTATTGGTTCCAACATTGTCTGCTTCAGTAGGAACTGGTGTTGAGTCTGGTGACATGTCACCAGTGCTGTCATCATCTGCTGCTCCAGATCATGTACCTGCACTTTCATCTAAGACATTCGAAATATTTTGAGGATTTTGAAAATACACTAGATCATTGTTCTCAGCTGGTTTGACCCCACTAATCGAATCATCAAATTTTACATTCACAGACTCCATCATGCACCTAGTCCTAAGGTTAAATAATCTATATGCATGGCTATTTTGGGAATATCCCATGAAAACACATTTATCACTTTTGGAGTCTAGTTTTGAAAGATGCACTCGATCATTTAAAACATAACACACACAACCAAAAACATGGAAATGACTTAAGTTAGGCTTTTTACCCATTAACAACTCATAGGGAGTAACATGCGACCCAGGCCTAAAATACACCCTATTAATTGTGTGGCAAGCAGTGTTCATTGCTTCTGCCCAAAAACGTTTAGCTATCCCATTCGAAATCAGCATTGTTCTAGTCATTTTAGCTAACGACCTATTCTTCCTTTCTACTATACCATTTTGCTGAGGCGTAACAGGAGAAGAAAATTCATGAGAAATTCCCACCTTTGAACAAAATTGGGAAAAAGCTTCATTTTCAAATTCTTTTCCATGGTCTGACCTGATTCTTCCTATGTTTACACCAAAACGCACACAAAGCCTTTTAATTAATTTTTTAAAACTTCCAAAAGCTTCTGATTTTTCTCTTGAAAATTCAATCCAAGTATATCTAGAAAAATCATCTACTATAACCAACACGTACCGTTTACCTCCAAGGCTTTCTACCTCCAGCGGTCCCATCAGATCCATGTGCATTAGCTCGAAGCAGTTAGAGGTGGTGAGACTTTGTATGTTTGGGTGTGGAACTCTGACTTGTTTGCCCTTTTGACATGCCTCACAAACTTGAATGATCTTCGTATTGAGTTTCGGTAGACCATTTACTACTTTCTTCTTCACAAGCCTTTCCAGCATCGTATAGTTTACGTGTCCTAACTTCTGATGCCATAGTTCGGCATCGCTTAGTTGTGAGAGTTTGCAGAACACGTCGCCATGAATTTGATAGCAGTTATCGAGTGTTCTCTGGCCTGTGAGTATGCAAGTATTCTCATCGTCGTAGACCTCACACTTTTCTTTTGTGAATTTAACATTGAATCCCCCGTCACACAATTGATTGATACTAATCAAATTTGCGGTCAGTCCTTCAACAAGCAGTACATTTTCCAATTTGGCAATTCCTGGAATATGGAGTGTTCCTTGTCCAGTAATTTGTCCATTTGCGCCTCCACCGTATTTGACCTTCCCTCCTTGGAATTTGACAATATTTGATAAAAGGTCTTCTGATCCCGTCATATGTTTCGAGCATCCACTATCGAAGTACCATGCTCCTGGAACATGAGATTTAAGAGAAGTATAAATCATATTACACCTGACTTCGCCCTTTCTGACCCAGACTTATCTGGTCTTGGTGTTTCCTTTGGTGACGCAAACCCCAGTTTTGTCATGAGTCCCAACACCATGGTTGATTCTCTGAAACTGACTTTTCTTGCCTGTTCTTTTCCAACAAAAAGGACGTATGTGGCCAGATTCACCACAATGATGGCAAACATACTGCCTTCTTCTCTTCTTTTACCGCTTGGTGGAATTTAGAGTTGGGCTGGCTTGTAGCTGTTGAGATTCAGGATTGAAACCAATCCCGTGCCTTGACGTTTCCGGAAGCGATATTTTCAGAATTCCATCGAGCTTCACTCTTCCCTTGTTGAGATTCTAAAGAGTATCTTGCACCTTCTTCAGTTCATCACTTACTCGCTCTAGTTCGAAATCTTTTCTTGAGAGAGAGGTTTCCAAACGGGTGATTATGTTAATTTGATCATCTTTTTCGTGGGTAAGCTTCTCTAATTTGATCATGAGTGTCTTCACTTTCAGAACCTGATTTCCCCAATTTGCAAAGAGTATATCGTACTCCTCACGCAACTTGTCATATTCGTCGAGAGAATTATCAATTTCATCATTCAGACAAACAGTGTTGGAAGTGATGTTGATAATACGAATGTCCTCATCACAAGCAACATTGGCAAATAATGCAGGCACTGACTTAGAAGAGTCAGAATCACTTCCGTCATCATTAAATCTCTGTGCAATAAGGTTCTTCTTTCTCAATGTGTTCGCACACTCGTGTTTATAGTGTTCCCATCCTTTATATTCATGGCATTGAATTTCACTCAGTGGTTTGGGAGAATTTGTGCTTTTAGATTCCGAGGACGAGGGCTCAACATTTGACAACTTTCTTCCAGAAGACTTCGGAGGAGGTGTTTCCATCTTGGATTTTGATATTTTCCCTCCAATGTTGTTCTTTCTCCTTAAATATTTGTTGAACATTTATAGTGATGAGAGATACTTCTTCCTCTCCAATGGAGGTATTTTCGAACTTATCAAGTAACTCTCTCCAGTTAGTTTCTTCAACTTCGTCTTCTGAGTTGACATCGGAGGAAAGAGCAACATTTTTCTCTTTCGAGTTGGAACTTACGTGTTTCATCTCGAATATTTTTAGCGATCCTACCAACTCATCATAGTCGAGATTGTCAGTATCTTTGGATTGTTCAATGGCGACCACCTTCATACTGAACTTCTTTGAAATTGATCTTAGCAGTTTTCCAACCAAACGTGAGTTGGACACGGCCTCGCCAAGATTTCCACATTCACTTGCTATGTCCGACAATCTCATGACATAGCTTACAATAGACTCCTTTTCATCCATTCTCATGGATTCAAACGTAGAGGCTAGCATTCGCAAGCGAGATTTCTTTACACTCGGAGTCCCTTCGCATACCCTTTGGAGGGTATCCCAAGCATCTTTCGCCGATTCGTAATTTTTGATAACCTTGTAGTAGTTCATATCAACAAAACTACACATGGTGTTAATGGTTTTGGAGTTCCAGTTGGCCAGGGCTATCTCGTCAGCCGTCCAGTCTTGTTCTCTCTTGACTATCGTGTCACCTTCAGCATCCGTGATCCGAGGTCTTTCCCAACCAACAAGAATAGATCTTCAGGCTCGTTCATCAATGTTTTTGATAAACCAGCGCATCCTTTATTTCCAAAGAGAATAGTTCTCCCCGTTGAGAATTGGAGGTCTTGGAATTCCTTGAGCGTCCATCATATTTAATTTACAAAACAAGGATCGAAATACTTAGTGTCAAGTACCCTGCTCTGGTACCAATTGTAGTTTTGTAGTTCTCTAATTTTAAAGAAAATAAAATTTCTTATGCAGATAACAGATGTTGTGATTGGTGATATAACACCACTTCCAACATCGATTTACTGAACAGTTTAAAAAACAGATAAAAATAAACGCAGCGGATAAAATAGGTTAAACACAGAGATATAACTTTTAGCCCATAAGAAAACGTTCTTACGGACTTGGGTATACAAACTCGTAAACTATATTACTTATCGTTCAAAGATCAATTACAAAGTACTAAGTAATATATGAAAACAATTGTATCAAACTCGATACGAAAATACTTGTTGCTGTAAGATATATTCTCCTCAGTTGGTTACGCAACGTGGAAGAACACTTGATCCAAATTGCAGCTCCAAGTATGATTGATGCTCTGTGTCCTTACTTCTCGAAATCGTCGAACCTTGCTCTTTGATTTCGTTCTTTGTCTTGCGTGCGTCCGTTCTATTTTTCATGTACATCGTTTCTTTTGTGTCGAACGGTCTATATATAAAAATAAGGATTCCTAAATTTGATGGACAAGTTTAGCTAAATTAAGGTAATTAAATAAAGTTCTAATACTACCTTAGGTAAGAAATTTAGAATTCTAATAAAATAAAACCTCCAAAAAGGCAAACTACCAAAATTAAATTATTGCGAATAACTTCTCAACATTTCGCAATTAGAAAAAATCAAAAAATCTACATAGATCGTGTGTTTAATATATCGATACATGACTAGTCTAGTACGATTAAGTGGATGGTGTGTTTAAGAATAAGGATCGTTGGCCTCCATCATTATCTTTACCATGGTCCATGTTTCATGCCAAATGTCAAATATTTTGAAATTAATTTAATTCTATTTACACTCGCACATTATCAATACACGTAAAACCAATCTCCAGCCAAAAAGCCAATTTAGTTCCTTCATCGTTATGGATAAAATCAAAGTCCATTGAGAATCTTTGATTTGTAATATAAAATGTTATAATACTGCAAGTCAATATTGGAACTCATCAATCAATCTCTAGGGTTTCATAGTACTGTGAGACAATTTAGGTAGCAACGAGACACACACACACGCACAGTGGCCTTTCAAAAGAGTCAACTAAATAAAGCAAAACTTATGGGAAAAGGGCTAAAAAGAAAAAGGAGTGCCAAAAAGTGGAAGTCACATTTTCCTACGTTCTAGAGGTCTACAATTTATACAATTTACTTGTCTTTTAATTACAATTGGGAGGATACAAGATGGTGAAGTAATAATGAATATGAGATGTAACCAGAAAATCTTGTTTGAGGTAGGTAATCATCAATTACATTATTCATTGAGCAAACATAATTATTTGTTACAGCTATTATCGGAATTCTATAATATCCGATCGAATAAAACAGAATCAAAAGTAAGTAGACACTCTCATTTGCAAATACTGTAGATAAAAATCATTTTATTTTCTGTGCGCGTTTGCAAATTACAGTCATCTCTGCATCGTTATAATTAAGGTTAAAGCCCCAACCTTGGCAATACACTTGAGTGGAGCTGGGCGAAATTATATCCCTTAACAATTTAAAGCCACACAAGTTTAGAATGTTAAAATCCCCCAAAAAATAGTAAGAAAAAAGAATACATCTGACACGAAAACAGAAATGTAAAAGGATGCAATCATGAAAAGCTTTTAACGTAAAGTCAAATATCCCATAATCATTACACCAATCTGCGCATATAAACCCATGTCCCAAAATAGAAAGTTCAAAACAAAGAAAAAGCAATTTGTGAACAAGCCGGCAGAAAATCGATAACCCAAATATTCATCAGGAGCATATCAAATTGGGGGGAATGAAGCCTGGTCCGACGACAAGCCCAAATATATATATATATATATATATTTTGTCGAATGATAAATAAATAAATATATTTGATCATCAAAACAAAACATGAGTCCTCGAGCCAAACAACATTCCCCTCAAAGTTATGCTCCCTTTTTCTTCATCAATATCTCCATAACTCTTCACTTTACTCTAAAATCTCAACTTATAAATGATATTTATATATGTGTGTGACAGTGTATTTGGCTTTCTGGCCTCACATCCCTTTATCCCCCAAAACTTGCGCCTTCATTCAAGGGGGGAGAGAGAGAGAGAGAGAGATTTGTTGGATAGTAATAGAGAGGGCTTATTATTATAGCAAGGGTGAAATTAAAGGGTTGAGAAAGGACAAAAACCCTGACCCTACCAGCTGGAGTTCCAGAAATGACCACCATTTCATGCATTGCACACACACCCACACACCCTAGTGTGTGTATTTTATGCCCCTGTACTGTATATGTATGCATACATTATATTCATACACATACATGTTTCTTAACCGTTGGATAAACGGTGACAACAAGATTTCACAAGAAGTAAAAAGTAAATTTCATTTAATTTGCTGCGCTGACGTGTTCATATATAAATATATATATACACACACAAACAGAGAGAGACACCCTCTTTGGAGTTTCATCCAAAGAAATCGAGAACAATTACCTATTGTAATGTATTCAGATTATTACACTATTTTGTTTCTTGCTAACCCATTATACCAGATTATTACTGCTCGTTTTTTATTTTTGACCTAAACGCAAATGTACATTATAGCTATAGAATATGACGAGAAATGTTGTATTTCACAAAAATCAATGATTTAGAATAGATAACTAATACAATTATGATAAATTAATTTTATTTAAACTAATATACACTATAAAGAAATCGACAAATGATAACGCTTTTAACCATCAACAAACCCGTCAGTATTTTTTTTAGTGACAGGCCATCAGCATTTTTGGCGACTGTACCCATCAATATTTACCAACTTCTAATGACGGATATTACCTGTCGGGAAGTCCTTGACCGCCATTCGTCAACATTTGCTGATGGTTCGTCAGCATTCTCAAAATATTGCTTACAAGTTTGGCCAATCAATATTCTCAAAATTTTGTTGACGGGCTCTGAGCCATCAACATTTATTATTTTTTTATTTTCTTACCTCTATCACAATTCAAAAATCAAATATGAAACATAATTGCAGCTTTCAAAAGGTTCATTAATCTAACACTACTATTCTAGAGGATTAGCTGGAGAATCAGAGGGAGACTGTCGAGATCGCGCTTTCATCACTGCGGCCACTTACTTCCATCACTTGCTGACGGATAGTGGTCTGCATCTTGAGCCGTTCACGTGCATGCGCCTCGTGTATCGCTTGGAGCTGCTCCTGATGCATTGAAATATCATTTATTTCTTCATGTGTGAATTGTTCTACTTTATGTTAATTTCATGTTGTTATTTGTCTTAAAACCGTTATTTAGTTATATGATGCCTCATTCACAATTAAAATAGTTGAAGCAAACAAACATAACAACCAAATGTTTTTTTGGAATAAGTCTTAAAAAACTAAGTTGAGTATGATTTTTTTTAAATAAATGATAAATAATTAAAAAAAATACTCCCTCCGTCCCGTTCTATCTGTCGCATTTAGAAAATTTTTTTGTCCCGTTCTATCTGTCGCATTTACATTTTCAAAAGATAATCATTGTTACTTTTTACTTTTCCAATAAAAAGTAAAGGTTACTTTACTGCTTTTACCCCTACCTTTATTATTTCACACTTTTAATTATTTTGAATACAAGAATATTATGGTCATTTGATAACTATAATTATAGCAACAATCATCTTTCTTAATAGGCGTGAAATTGTCGAATGCGACAGATAGAACGGGACGGATGGAGTAAAATTTTCATGCGTGATTTTTAGTTTGATATTTTCGGAGTGATTTTTAGGTTAAAATTAGGCAGATTGTTAGGTTAAGTAATTATACTTTGATTGCTTTAGATACAACTTTAATTTTAAGTTAAGTAAATTTATGTTAAAATCTTTTTTCTTTTTTTTTTTACAGATTTAATTTAGTGGAGAGAGGGTAATAAGTGCTTTGCAGATTTAATTTGGGTCCTATTCAATTCAATACGGTGTTAAGCACAGAATTTCTGGAAGAAGATGTGAATTTTAATGGAGAGAGAGAATGAAAATTCAAATTTCAAATTTAGACACAAGTTTTTATTTAAGGGTGATTTTATTTGTCAAAACACTTTTATTTAATTTGATATTACTAAATTGCCCCTATTGATCCAGATCAATATTCCTCGTAGATTTATTGTTTCAAAAATTTAAACAAACATAGTTCTTGCTTTCCGAGCACAACAATAAAAATAAATAAATAAATAAAAAATACATCCATATATACACAACACAACACAAGGCCTGCCTATACACAGTCCTGTAGTAGGCAAATAATGAGATGATGAGTGAGTAATGATCAGTGAATAATAAATACTACTACAGTGAATAATAGGAAAAGTACTGGGCGTGTCGGGAAATATTAAAGAGGCCACACAAGTCTGGTCAGATGAGTGGTTGAGTTATTGAGCTGCCCCGCCCCGTGGTCTAATAAATGGGACGCAGAAGTAGGGGGGTGTTTTTGCAATTAATCTTGGTCTTTGCCAAAATTTAAATTGCACTGGTACATACATGGTTTTAAGAGAAATAATCAATCGGGAAAGAGGACCCTCGATTGCAGCAATGGGCGAAGAATACGAGGAAAGGACGACCGACACACTATTTGTAAATATCGGGCCGGGCTAGCTCGCCATAATTCGGGATGGATCGGGTCGACTTTCCTTTGACCCGACAAAATTCACACCCTAAACTAACTCATGTATATATTTTGTATTTTATATATTATCATCTTAAAGATGTGGAAATGCCTAGCAATTTAATTACAATTATAAACATTGCAAACTTGCCTATGCCCCGGGCATAATTTGGGCTCTTAATTACAATTAACTAGGTTGCCTCAAGTCTTATTGTTACAGCATTAGTTCATATTCTATACTATAGGTTCATCGATAATTATTTGGCAAAATAATTGGTGAGTTACAAATCAGATCAATAATTCTTTTTATTTATCTCCAATATAAGTGGGTTTTCTCACCTAAACGGTAAATTAAAAAGGTATGCTAATTTTATTTATTTCTTTAGTATTTGTCCTCTCACCTAAACGGTAAATTAAAAAGGTACGCTAATTTTATTTCTTTCTTAGTATTTGTCCTTATTAACATGATTTGTTGAGTTTATGGTTGTAAACGAATCCAGTCGAGTCGAGTTTGAGTATGAATCTACTCGGACTCAAATTCGAAATTATAAAAGGGCTCGACTCGAACTTGAGTTTGGTCGAATCAGAAAAAAAGAGCTCGAGCTCGGTTACTAATATCGGAACTCGATCTCGACTCGCGAGCTTGATTTTGAGCTCGAGCTCCTTTATTCTTCCTTTTCCTCCTTTTCATTAATTAAATTTTAAAATAACAATATAGAATTAAAAATACCGCCACTCTCTTTCTTTTTATTTCCCTGTATTTCTTTATCCTTCTTTCTTCTTTCTCTTTATTTTTCCTCTTTCTCGTTAACTAACTTTAAAATATATATATATATATATATATATATATATATATAGTATATAAAATATTAAAAAAAAAAAACCCATTTCTCTTCTTTTTTTTCCTCACCTTTTTTCCCCCCCTATTCTCACTAATTAATGGTACCAACTTAGAAATAAAAAAATGTCTTCTTTATTACTTTTCACCTCTCTCTAACTCCTTTTTTTTCCTTCTTATATATAATTTCATATTCTCTTTAATTTATCGCAAACAATAAAAAAGTTTAAAATATATTTTTTCCCTTGGTTATAATACCAGTCAACCTTCTCACCATTTTATCAAATTATTTTTTGCATTTTATTACGCGGCCTCCCCAAATTAAGAATCCTAAATCCGCCCCCTGTGTGTGTCAATATAGTAATATATATACTATATATATATATATATATATATATATATATATATATATATATAGTATTGGCTCGAGCCGATTCGCGAGTCAATAAAAATGAGGTTTTGAGCTCGGCTCGTTTTAAGATCGAGTCGAGTTCGAGCCGACTCGAACTTGGTCCAACACCGACTCCAGCTGAGCTTTCACCAAAACGAGCTGAACTCGATTCATTTATATTAATTTCTAGTTTGAGTTGACAAGCTACAAATAAGGTCAAAAAAACTAGATTACGAAATCATGTCTCAATTTCTTATGCTGGCCATATTATGAAGACTTTTATTACTCCCTCCGTCCCATAAAAAATAGTCCACTATTCTATTTTTCGTCCGTCCCACAAAAATAGTCCAGTTACCATATTTAATATATCATTAATTTTTCATTTCCACACATACCCTTAATTAATATTTTTGAAATACTAGTTTTCTACCTCGTAAGTTGAGAATTAATGATTACAATGCAAAATCTTACTATTTCAATAACAAATATACTAATTCCAACACTGATTTGTATAATTATTAATTGACATTAATAAATTCAAGAAGGGTATAATTGAAAAATACTAACTAAATTAATGACTTAACTATATAAACAACTCATTTCTTAATTTGTGTGAAACCAACCGCAGGACCATTATTTTGGGACGGAGGGAGTATGACTTTCGGAATTTGAATAAATTTTTACACAAATTATTTTTTATCTCAGGTGACAAGAATTAAATTTTAACTCACTAAATTGTCAATGCAACTAATTAAATGACATTCAAATATTAATTGAGAATGCACTTCTGTCATTTACTAAATTACAATTTTATGTTATTATTATGACCAAACAAAATACATTGAATATGTGTAACTAATTATAACTTTTCAAAACAATCGTTTCTAAATGCATCACTAACATCAAGAAACTGCATAAGATTGTAGTCATTGCAAATGCAGATGATTCAAATTGATTATAAGAACTAAAAATGTAATGCACTTCTAAAACTATAGAATAATTTATAAATAGCTAAACACAATCATTTTGACCTTTTAGTGTGTTTTTTAATTAATTAATTTATTTAAATAAGATCTTGGAAACAGAAAGGGATAAAGAAATCAAACTGGACACTGGATTCCTCTGTGGACTCATTCTGCCATACACAGGAAATTGCAAAAAGGTAAAAAATAAAATAAAATAAATCAGTAACATTCTGACATATATCGCCTATTTAATTAAGATGCGACGCATCACTAGAAAAATTGAAATTGAGCCCAATGCCCCATGATCGAGGGTAGATGAGATGCCACAATAAATCTTGTGGACCACTTGTCAACGTGATGAATGATATATATAATGTTAACAACTTAACATCCAAGTACTGAATAAACGATTTCCTCGATCTTCAATTTCCCAAACATACTTGTTTAATTTCTTTCCATTTATAATCAGAAAAATTAATGTAAAAACGTCTCCTAATAATATGACAATACTTTTTGATAAATATTCTTTAATTAATTTTTCAACATAAATATTATTATTAATAATTGTGGCAATTAATTGATTGATTAGTATATGATGTTACTTAACTCGCACGTACTGAAAGTGGCATCGTCCGACACCACGGCTCCACCAATCGATTCCCTTTCTAAAGATACAAACAAAGCACATAACTCATCGCACACACTACTCCCATAAAAACACACACAGACCCACGTGGGTGTGTGCGTACAATGTGCTAGATTGACAAAAAGGAGAGGACGACACACTGGCTCCCGATTTCAACTCTCAACACACGTAGAAATTTGTGCATTCATGTAGTGTAGTGTAAGAGAAAAGAGGAAAAAACAAACAAACAAACTACACTAAGTTATAGGAAAAGTTACAGCACGCAAATGTCAAATCCTCAACCCTAGTCCCTCTACGTATTACATATATGTACTGTAATAGAGGTGGACATAGGAATATTATTAAAGGTAACAATTCCTACCTTATAATAAAATGTAAATATAACTAAAAAAGGAGAAAATTCTTCAATTGACCGACCTGAATCAGGACGGGCAAAAACGGATCCATGATTTTATTTTAATTGGTACAAAACAAACTCATGTTCAACTTAAAAAAAAATATAGATAAGTAAGTGGGAACATTTCCAAGGCCGACCCTGAGGGTGGCGACCGGGCCACCAAAATAATAATAATAATAATAATAATAATAATATTTCCAAAATTATTATTATTATTATTAGGATTAGGTTCAAATGAGAATCATATCCTTATATTTGAACCTAGGTTAATTAGATATTAGATCTAATTAAATGAATGGATCATATTTCTTGTCTATTTCCTTATTTAATTAAAAGTATTAGGATTGCATATCAAAAACACTGCCGATATATAATAAAAGCACTAGTTCGCAGGTTCGCATATATAACATGATTCCATTTGAACCCACCCCTATATATATGGGTTCAAATGGAACCATGTCATTATATGCGAACCTGCGAAATAGTACTTTTATTATATACCAGCAATGTTTTAATTATACAATCACAGTGCTTTATTAATATTTTCAGTTATATACACCGGTAGTTCTTTTATTATATAATCATAATACTTTTAATTAAATAAGGAAATACACAAAAAATCTGATTCATCCATTTAATTAGATCTAAGGTCCATAATTGACACTAGGTTCACATATAGGAACATGGTTCTCATTTGAACCTAATCCTATATATATATATAGGATTGGGTTCAAATGAGAACCCCGTCATTATATGTGAACCTAGGGACTAATCCTGGTCTTAGATCTAATATTGCACAGTGCAATTATATGTCCAGGTTCATTGTGCTTTTTACACAGTACTATAGTGCTAAAATCAGTTCAGTTTTTTTTAATTAATTATATATATATATATATATATTTTTTTTTTACTTTTTAAAATATGCAATATGTATCTTAAATTGTAAATCTTGAGAATTTGATTAATTTGATATAAATTTCATTCAAAACGAATAAAATTTGAAAAAGTTATGGTTTGTTGAAGATTTGTGTTTAATTTCAAATTTTTGAATTTGCAATTTATAGACAAAATTTGCGATGCTTTTTTCTATACAATCGTAGTGTTTTTTTTCATAATCTATTATGCTTTCCAAAGAACAATGCTAGTGCTCTTTGTAAACGTTGATATATGTACAAAATACCATTTTTAATTAATTAATGCACTTTTTACATTATTACAATGCTGACATGTCATGATCTCAACCATCAAAATTATCCAATCTAATGGTCAAGATGAATCCCTAGGTTCACATATAATGACGGGTTCTCATTTGAACCCAACCATATATAATATATATATATATATATATATATCTTCTCTATTTATTTTGTTTTTGTTTTTTAAAATAAATATTTATCTTTTTACAATATTTCTTGGTGTAGTATTAAAAGATATTTTATTATATAATAGATAAATACTCTATTTCTTTTATGTCACCAATTTTTAGTAATGGTCAGTTTTATATTGTAATATCAATAGTAAAAGTAGAAAATGATTGAATAAACTCTGTTATGACAAAGACAGTAGATATGTAAATAAAGTTAAAATGTAATTATAAAGAAATCTTACGTTTGTGAAAATTAAATAATATATTGGTATTAATATTGTAATTTTTCCTGGGAATTGTTTGTAGATAAGTTCTGTAATTATCTGAGAGAAATAGGAGGAGAATACTTGAGAGAGAAGATAGATGATGAATTGTAATTTTTTCTTACTTTCTGCATTACATAAATATCCGGGAGGGGGGGGGGGGGGGGGGGGGGAACAAAATCATCCAAGCTTAATCCACCAATTACGGAAACTCCAAACAAATTAAAACATGACATTTGGACGGTTACGATAAAATGTATTAAAAGGCTATAAAGAACCAGATCTCGCCACGTGTCCTTACATCACAATTTCGGTACTAATCTCTTGCTTTCGGGTTGCACCAAACCGTACCCTAATATTAATATTATCAATTCCTTCCCCATTCGACTCCATCTCCAAATTTTCCAACCCTAATTTCTTCCCGTTTTCCTCCGGCGACAACAAAATTCGTGGATTCATGACAATACCGCCCCCGTTTTGATATATTTGTCTCAAAAGATCGAACTTTGGGAATCTCTTGCGTAAGTACTTCATCCTCCTAAGTTGAATTTTCGATTTCACTATTTCACCACTTAATCAAAAATTGCTGCACTCCTTCATTTTTCCTACGCACTAGTCTTTGGCCAATTGATTCCTCAGGGTTGACTAGGAAACCACCATCTTCACCCATGTCTTGAAGTTTTGAGCACGGAATTGGGAGTATGGTGGGGCTGAGCTTTTTCTTCAGTAGCAACACATGGAATACCGGGTAGATCCAGGACCCCTCTGGCAATTGCAACCGGTAAGCCACTTCTCGAATTCTCTCTATGATCTGGAATGGCCCATAGAACTTTTTTGAAAGATTTAAGTTTTTGTTTTAGTACAACTGAATTTTGGCTGAAAGGCTGGAGTTTTGAGTACACCTAATCTCCAATCTCAAAACACCTCTCTTTTCTTCTTTTATCTGCAAAAAACTTCATGCGTTGTTGAGCTTGTTGTAGATTTTGCTTGAGATCTCGTGTCAGTTATTGCCTTTGTTTAATAAAGTCTGTTGTATCTTGGTTATGTGTAATAATGTGTGTCTCTAAGAGGGTAGATAGGGGTTGGTAACCATAAAGAGCTTGAAATGGGGTAGTTTTAAGGCTGATATGGTAGTTAGTATTATACCAGTATTCTGCTAGGGATAACCATCTGATCCAAGTTCTACGATTCTGCTGCACCATACATCTGAGATAGTTCTCCAAACACTAATTCAATCTCTCAGTCTGTCCATCTGTTTGAGGATGATAAGCTGAGGTAAAGTCTAACTGAGTGTCTGTCACCTTAAAAAACTCCTTCCAAAAGGTACTAGTGAAAACTTTGTCCCTGTCAGTGACTATATGTAGGGGTTGCCCATGTAACCTGCAGATGAAGTCTAAGAACAACTTTGCAACAGTAGTTGCTGTAAAAAGGTGTGATAGGGCTATGAAATGGCCATACTTAGTGAATATGTCTACCACCACTAGGATTACATTCTTTCCAGCTGATTTAGGCAATCCCTTAATAAAGTCCATAGAGATGTGAGTCCAGGCTTGATGGGGAATGGGTAGAGGTTGTAGCAAACCAGGGTAGGCACCACCCTCAGACTTGCTCTTAGCACACACATCACATTGTTTAACCCAAGTTTCAACTTCATTCTTCAAGAGGGGCCATCAATACAACTGATTTGTACATATTTGTATGTGATTTTCATGTGTTTTTGCATTGTGTGTTGTGTGCTTTTACGTGTTTTAGTTTATCTTTTTATAGTTTTTATTCCTTTTTTATATTTTTCGTTTCTTATGGTGTTCAATGTGTTTTTACTTTATTTTGTATGAAATAATCTAATTTTGTTTAATATTAATATCTCAGCTCAAAACGAGGAAAACGGGACGAGCGACGAGCCGAAGCAATGCAGGTGCGTCGGCTGACGCACTGTCAACGCTACGCCCGCGTCGACTGACGCACCGTCGACGCAAAGTTTCTGAAGCATCGATCCTAGGCCCGTCAGTCGATGCACTGCCTGCCGACGCGTGCAGCCTGGCTCGCGTCGACTGACGCACCGTCGACGCACCGTCGATGCAAATGTTCTGAAGCGTCGATCCTAGGCCCGTCAGTCGACGCACTGCCTGCCGACGCGTGCAGCCTGGCTCGCGTCGACTGACGCACCGTCGACGCACCGGCAGTTTGAGCGGTTATTTTTGAAATTCTATATATATCCGGAGGTTTTCTTCATTTTGGAGTGCTGGGACGAGGGGGAAAGGTCCAGATAATGTCGAGAGCCCTCGGTTAATGCCACCATTCCATTCGAGCAAGATTAGATTTAATAGTTCGTAGTTTCGTCGTTTCTATGTTGTTCAACGTTCAAGGCCGCTTCCCGTTGCTGAAGATCGATGGATGGCTGATGCTTTTCTAGATAATAAGTTTTTCTGCACTTTTCTTATTTGTTCTTATAGTGTAACTTTGGATTTCGTTTTACTTTGATGTTGAACTTTAATAGCATAATTTAGTATAATCCTTTTACCGTTTTTCTCGTTTCTAGTTTATGTTTATTTGCTTCGATAGTTTAGTTGTGATTCTCGTAGATTAGTATTTCGATGCTTATGTATTTTCTCATTTCATGCTTTGTTTATGCTTGAGGATGGTTTTTATTAATGATTATGTTCATGCTTTGGTGTAAATGCTTGATGTGATTATATTGCTGATTATGTTTATGCTTGTTGGCTAGATTTAACGTTTTAGTGTGCTTAGGGTCGTTTAGAACCATCGGGCTTGACAACCCCGATCGTGGAGACGATTCCGGCGCACTAGAACCTCGCTTTTCTTTATTGTTTTTAAAAGCTTTTTATTTTATTGCTCGTAGATGTTAGAACACTTCAAACTTTATTCGATCGAGTGTTTAGTATAGTTTAGTTCAGTTTTTAATTTCGTAGTAATGTTCATAAAATCGAACACCGGAATAGTTTCCGATTAGTCTTCCTTGTGATTCGACTCGAGTCAACTTATCGCTTACAATAGCTCCGTTCTCTTGCGAACGAGCTTTTCATTAATTTTAAACGCGAAAAAGTTCGATTCAAAATTTGGCGCCGTTGCCGGGGAAGGCTAAAGGCTACGATTTTTGGTGTTTGCTTTTACTTGTTTGTTTGTGTTAGTGTTTGTTTGTGATTTTTTTTATAAAAGGTACCCATAAAGATGAGGTACAAAACGAGCCCTTTCATATATAGATAGCCCCTCATTTCTCATTTACAAATCTTTGCTCCTGTAGGCTATAGGCCACCCCTCTTGCATTAGGACAACCCTTAAACCACTGCCAGTAGCATCTGTCTCTAGAATAAAAGGTTTTGAAAAATATGGTAGGGCCAGGATAGGAGCTGTCACCATAGCTTCCTTGAGATTGCCAAAAGCAGCTTCAGCCTCTTCAGACCACAAGAATCCCCCTTTATTAAGTAAATTGATAAGGGGTTTACTCATCAACCCATAACCTTGTATAAATCTCTTGTAATATCCTGTGAGCCCCAAAAACTCTCTGAGCGGCTTAATATTAGTTGGTCTAGGCCATTTCACCATACTGGAGATCTTTCTAGGGTCAGTAGCCACACCCTCCTTAGAAATTATGTGGCCTACCTAAGTATTCAATTTGTCCCTGCCCAAATTGACATTTACTTTTTTTGCAAAAAGAGAATGTTTCCTAAGTAAAAGTAAGACTGCCCTCATATCCTTATAGTGACCATCCCTATTCTTGTTGTAGATAAGGATATTATCAAAGAAAACTAACACTGACTTCCTCAACATATATTGAAAAAAAAATCTGATTCATTAGTAACTGAAAGGTGGTTGATGTATTGCACAACCCAAAAGGCATCACCAGAAACTCATACTGCCCATTATGTGTATTAAAAGCTGTCAGATACCTATCTTCAGGCCTCATCAATATTTGAAAGTAACCTGACCTCAATCAATCTTTGATAAATATTCAGCCCCTTGTAGTTCATCAAATAACTCATCAATAACAGGGATAGGGTAGTTGTTGATATGTCTTGAATCTCTCGCTTCGGCGTGTTGGGGGTCAAGGGGGGCAGAGAAGCCCCCGGACCAACGGTATACAGTTTTGGGCCTTAAGTCCAACTTTGGTGTATTATCTCAATACTATATATATGGTCTTTGAGATCAGAAATTTATAACCCTAATCAGTTAAAAAAATTTGTTCTTCTCTCTGCCCGTGGACGTAGACAATTTGGTGAATCACGTAAATTTGTGTCTTCTTTACGTTTTCTGTTTATTGCTTTATAATCATATTCATTCATAACAGTAGCCATGCTATTGAGATATCTATAATCTACACACATCCTCCATGTAGCATCTTTTTTCTTGACTAGGAGTACTGGGGAGGCAAATGGGCTGCTACTATGTTATATAACTCCAGAATCTAACAACTCCTTCACAATTTTCTCATTCTCATTCTTCTGGCTGTGTGATACCCTATAGGAAAATTGATGCTTAGGGTTACTACCTTCCTTCAGCACAATGTGGTGTTCCACCCCCCACCCCCCACCCCGACAGGTGGTAACCCCTTAGGCTCCTAAAAAACATCCTGAAATTCCAACAGTAAGTCTTCCAACTTGTCAGTACTCTGTTTAATATCAGGTTTAATCTTAACCCAATACATTTCCTCAATCTGAGTTGGTATTTCCTGATGAACCATTTTGAAGGCCCACAAATTAATTGACATTCATCTGGGGTAGTAATAGCCTGGATCTTTACCCTTTTTCCCATGAGAGTGACAGTGAAGGTCATTTTATCATAGTCAAACTCAATAGGGGTGCAAGATTTCAACCAATACCCCCTATTATCAAATCACAACCCTCATTAGCTAGAACTCTGGGTAAGAAAACAAAAAGGTGTCCCTGCATCTTCCACTTGAACCCTGTCATCCTATTAGAACTGATCATTCTTTGTCTATTTTCCGCCTTGACCAGGGTGGGTTTGGCACTAGGGTACATCCCAACCTCTTAGCAGTAGATTCTTGTATAAAACCCAATGTGCTTCCTGTGTCAATTAGTATATGCAATTTCTCAGCCCCTACTGAACCATTAAGCCTCATAGTAGTGATTTCCCCCTCCCCTGATATTGAATTCAGAGTCATTTGGATTTCTTCCATATTATCAGAGTCCAAATATTCAGCTAACTCATTATACAAGAAATGTAATTCTTCCTCCTCAGTCATGATCATATAGGAAATCCTACTCTTACACCTGTGCCCATTTGAGAATGGCTCATCACAGTTATAGCAAAGCCCCTTTTCTCTCCTGGCTGCCATCTCAGATGCGGTGAGGAGTTTGAATTGTGTTTTAGTGACATTTTGAGGTGGTTTTGGTAAAGCACTCAGCTCATTTCTTCTAGGGTTAAAAGATGAAATAGGTTTAGCTGCTGTCCTGAAACTTTTTGCCAATGCCTCTAGGGTATGTAATTGCCTCTGCCTTAGCTCAATAGCCTGTTGCAAAGTTGTAGGTTCAAACATGTGCATAAATGCTTGTAACTCTTCACTTAACCCACTGATGAAACTGGCAACAAAGTAATCTTCAGAATAAGTACCATTGTTTAATAGCAGCATACAAGCCCTTAATTCCTCAAACTTCTCCACATACTCCACATATGACTGTGTATGCCTCAATTTATTAAACTCAGCAATGATTCTTGATTCTCTTAATTCCTCAAATCTAGCTGAAACAACCTCTAAGAATTGGGACCAGGTAAGAACCAATTGCTTGATAGAAAATTGCTGATACAATTGGGCAGCCTTCCCCTCAAAATGCATTCAAGCTACGGTTACCTTTTATGAGTCAGGAATGTTGGGTATGAGTTTGAACCCTTGGCATTTCAGGATCCATTACCTAGATTGAGAGCCATCAAATCTGGGAAAGTCTAGCTTGGGTAGTGGACTGATGATGTTGGTAGGGGGATGATCCTGGATCATTCTAGTGGTGAACTGTTGCTTAGAAATTGCTCTTGGAGAGTACCAACCTGGTCCTGGGTCACCCAGAATTGACCCTTCATCAACTTGTTTGGGCCCTTTGTCTAAGTTAAGAAGCTGTAATTGAATAGATGCTAGAGTTTGAGAAATATGATCAAACTTGCTAATCATGTCAGTATTGATACCAGTAATTTGTTCTTTCATTTTCATCTCAGTTGCTTATCTTTTTGCAGCTTCAGTTTGGAGGATTTGATCTAAGCATTTTTGGGCCTCTTTCAAGTCTTTAAAACAGGTGATTTTGGCCATATTGGAGGATCGAAGGCTCTGAGATACCAATTATTAAGATTGGTATTAATATTGTAATTTTCTTGGGAATTGTTTGTAGATGAGTTTTGTAATTATCTGAGAGAAATAGAGGGAGAATACTTGAGAGAGAAGATAGATGATGAATTGTAATCTTTTCTTACTGTCATTTCTGTTCTCTGATTTACATAATTACCCGGGGGGGGGGGGGGGGACCAAAAGCATCCAAGCTTTATCCACCAATTATGGAAATTCCAAACAAATTAAAACATGACATTTGGACATTTAAGATAAAAGGTATTAAAAGGCTATAAAGAACCAGATCTCGCCACGTGTCCTTACATCACAATTTAGGTACTAATCTCTTGCTTTCGGGTTGCACTGAACCGTGCCCTGATATTATCAATTCCTTCCCCATTCGGATCCATCTCCAAATTTCCCAACCCTAATTTCTTCTCATTTTCCTCCGGCGACAACAAAATTCGTGGATTCATGACAAAGTTCAATTTTTTCAATGTTCTCTTACTGGAAGTATAACCTGGCTGTTGCATTTCAATTAATAATAATAACAACAACAACAACAACAACAACAACAACAACAACAACAACAACAACAACAATAATAATAATAATAATAATAGTAATAATAATAATAATAATAATAATAACAACAACAACAACAACATTAACAACAACAACAACAACAACAACTTTAGTCTCCTGTATAAAAAATAAAAGAGGCTCCTTCCGATGAAAAGCTATGGTTTCATCAGTACAAATTGGACATTGACTAGTCAACTAGTTACAATTTGTTGGGTAATTGTGGTGATTTGGAGATCTTTTTCATATAATTACTTTAGTTGGTAACTAGTCAATTTATTATTTGAGAATTGTTTGAGGGGATTCTAGGGCACATGAAGTGCTAAGCGTTGCTGGAGAAGTGGAGTTTTGACTGAATGTATGAATTAATATGTAAAAAGAAAATTTCAAAGGATGTACTCTCAGCCGTGCTTTGCACATATCTAATCTATTATTAGTTATTATAATTATTAAATAATTTTATATTTTAATATTTAGACTAAATTCATTAATAGTTTTATTTACATAATTAGAAAAATTAAAGGATGTCACATTCTCAAACTATTTCTAATCTATTCATTAACTATTATTAAAATATCTTATATTTAATATTTATATTAAATTCATTAATAATTTTATTTACATAATTAGAAGATTTTAAAAGATGTCACATTCTCAATCCGTTTCAATCTATTTATTAATTATTATTAAAATATTTTATATTTAATATTTATATTGAATTCGTTAATAATTATTGATTACATACTTTAAAAATTCAAAAGATAACAACTTTCAACATGTATCGCATTGTATTAGAGTCTAATCAATATATTTATGTTTAGTTTGAATTCATTACTAATATTTAGTTACATACTTGAATTATTTCGAATAACTTGTGATTTACCTAATAGAATACTTGAAACTCCAAAATAAAATTATTTCATAATCTGCCTATATAGAATATTTGAAACTCAAAAAATGAAATTATTTTAACTTTTATTATAAATACAACTTATTTAATTATTTGTAAATAAGTCTTTTAATTAAATTTCATATATAATTTGCTTTTTAAATTAAAATAAATAATTTAGACTCTCTTTTTTTCTACAAATCACGTATGACTTATTTATATATTATATTAGGAGAATATAAGAAAATAACATATTAAAAAAATAAAATATGGAAGTAAGAAGAATAAAAGAAATATTGATTTAGGCCAAATAGAATAAAAGGAAGAGATTAAATTACACAAGATATAATTAAAGAAAAACATTAAATTAGGTTCGGATGACACATAAGCAAATGAAGCACCATAATTTTTTATTTGTCAAATGAAACATGTGAAGCATATCAATAGGTTAAGAGGATTCTTGATTAATATTTAGGGTGATTAGATAGATTTATGTATATTATTGATCTTGCGCTTTCTTCACTTCGAAATAGGTTTGAACAATTTTAGAAATATCAAATTTGTTTTAGGCTCTTGTTTGATTTGAGTAGTTTGAAGTCTGCTAGTAAAATAAGTTTGTTGAGATTCTGTTCAAATCTTGGAATATTAATTAAGCATGATCAAGTTTCTGACATTGACGAACATGATATGTTTTTGGAACTTAATCGTGAAGGGAGTTATACCACATGAACAAAAAGTGCATTTGAAGTGTTGAACTATATGAAAGATTTTAAGGCTTGGTATTCAAATGCTTGGATCTTTTACAAAATTCTTCTAACAATTTCAGTCATTGTTGTCACAGGTGAAAGAACGTTTAAAAAGCTAAAATTGATCAGTTCTTATCTTCGTTCAACCATGTCACAAGAGATATTGAATGGTTTGTCTATGTTATCAACTGAGAAGAATCTAGTTAACAAGCTCTACTATGAGAGCTTAATCAATATTTCTACTTAAAAAATGTAAGAAGAGTGATTTTGAGTACTAATTATTCAAGGTAATTATTTTTATCGATGAAAACAATTAAGTTATTCTATTTATCCGTATTGATTTTGGTTATTGGAATGTTGGTGTCATTTTCTTTCTTTTTAACTGAAAATATTATACTCAAATAAGGCCCCAAATTTATTTTCGTCTAGAGCCCCTCGTAAGCCAGGGTCGACCGTTATAATATGCTTGTTGTATTTATAGTTTATTTTTAGGAAAGTAATTAGTTGAGCCAGTAAATAATTAGTAGGGCAAAAAAAGAAAAAACTAATCAAGTGTAGTTCGTTTAGACTTATAGTATTGATGAAAACTTATTCCAAAATTAAACAAATCACCACTCTCCCACATAATAATACTCCCTCAGTCCACAAAAGATAGACATCCATTCCGTTTCTTCCGTTCATAAAAGATAGGCATGTTTAGTTTTAAAAGTTAAAATACTATAAAAAAGATTAAAACACCCCTATTTAGTTTACTTTGTTTATTGTAATACTAAAAAAATTAAGGGTTGAGTAGGAAAAATAGCAAAATTTTACAATCCCCATTATAATTATTTTGTCTACTTAACCAACGTGTTTTTGTCTACCCGCCTATCTATTGTGGACGAATGGAGTATCAGAATATGAACCGATTTATCTACTCGCTTTCTTCTTAAAAAAAACACTCATATTCTATTGAGTACTAAGCTTTTTGAGTTTTTATGTGTAGAGAATTAAAGATTGACTATCTCCCGAGGTTGATTCCACTCTGAATTCTTAGTCACTTGATACCCATTAGGCCATCACAATTGTTCATTCAAATGCGTAGCCTGCAGTTTGTTGTGTTATGTTTCTTAGAAAGTGTTTAGATGAAGGGATTTAAAACCTTTTGTGAATCCACTCACATGTTTGATTAAAAATCATATCAATAAATTTAAAATTCTTCCAAGCATTCTTAATTTATAGTTCATTTTTGGTGAATTTGAAACTCATCCTAAAACATAGTCATTTGAAATCCATCGCCTCTCTCTTATACAAAGCGCACACATTTCACAAAAAAATAAAAAATAAAATACACTACACACAAAACACATACTTCACACACTAGACACATTTCACATACAAAATACAAATTTCATATACAAAACATACATTTCACACACAAAACAGACACTAGTCACATCTTACACACTAAACACATTACACACATATACTCACAAAACACATATTTCACACAAAAAATACGCAATACACATTTCACACACATTTCACACACAAAACACACTACACACATTTCCTACTATAGAAAGAGTTGTAGAAAATATATGTTTTGTATATTTCTCTTACACACACTGTTGTGTTTATATACAAGAGGAGGTTTACAATCAAGCAAATAAAATAAAGATCCCTGATTTATAGCTATACATGATCTTCTAAATTTATTCACATAAAACCTGATCATGTCTTCAATGAATCAAATCATATATTCAACTAGCCCCCTCGAACTAGAGTATATATGTCATATGAATCCTATTTGTTATAACTGTAATCAACACAGACCCCCTTAAGATCTTTGGTGAATATGTCTGCCAATTATTCACTAGAGCAAACAAAGTTAATGGTGATTTCTTCATATGTACTTTCTCTCACAGAGTGACATTATATCTCTATGTGTTTAGTTCGCTCATGGAAGACCAGATTAGATGCAATGTAAAGAATGACGTGATTCTTTGATGAGTTGCCTCATGGCCCGGTATTCGGCTTCAGCACTATCAAACAACTATATTCTGCTTCTTAATTCTCCATGAGATTAAATTTCCCCTAATAAAAGTATAATGTCTGGAGATCTATCTTCTATCTGAAGGTGAACCTGCCCAATAAGCACCAGAATAAAAAATAATTTTATCATTGCCATTGTTCTCATATAGCAATCTACAATCTGGAGCATTTTTTATATATATGAGGATCTGCATAAAAACATCCCATTGTCTATCACAAGGAGCATTGAGGAACCGACTAACTATGCTTACTAAAAATGTAATATCCATTCTGGTGACAATGAGATAATTAAGTTTACCAACAAGTCATTTATATCTTCCTGGGTCAGTTAGTGGCTCCCCCTGACCTGAAAGAAGCTTGATGTTGGGATCCATGGGAATGTCACTAAGGCGACAATTAAGCATACTTGTTTCAATGAGAATATCTAAAGCATATTGCATTTGAGAAATAACAATGCTAGAAACAGACTGAGCAACCTCAATACCTAGAAAATATTTGAGAGGACCGAGATCTTTCGTTTGAAACTAATTATAAATGTGAGATTTGAGTTGTGAAATACCTTTAGAATCATCACCAGTGATGATAATTTCATCCTCGTAGACAACTAAATAAATGCATATGCCTCTTGAAGAGGGAAAAAATCGAGTGGTCAGTCTCAAGCGAGTCATACCAAACCGAATTAAAGCGACACTAAAATAACCAAACAGGAATGAAGAAGTCACTTAAGGCCATATAGAGAATGATGGAGGCAACAAACAAGATGAGAGCCACTAGAAGCAATAAAACCAGGTGGTTGGTACATATATACATCTTTTTGCAACTCGCCATGTTAAAATGCATTATTAATATCCATCTGGTGAAGCGGCCAGTGACGGATGGCAGCCATATCAAGAAATAGATGAACAAATGTGATATTAGCCACATGTGCAAAAGTGTCCCTATAATCAAGATCAAAAATTTGCGTATAGCCGTTAGCCACAAAGCAAGTTTTGAAATGATCAATATAGCCATTCTGGCCAACTTTTGTTGTATGAACTAAATGACAACCAATAGTAGTCTTGCCAAGAGGCAAAGGAACTTTCTCCCAGGTCCTGCTAGCCTGTAAAGCAGCCACTTTGTCCATCATCGCATGCTGCCAATGGAGATTGACTATTGCTTATCTTGTAGACTTAGGAATAGACACAAATCCAAAGACGAGATAAAAGAGTACTATGAAGAAGATAATCGAACATGGTGAAGAGTACAAGAGTATGAAGGGTGTGAATTGCGAGAGGATCGAGTACCTTTATGTAGGCTAATAGGAAGCTCAAGTGCAAGAGACGTTGGGGTGTGGTTAAGAGCAAGAGATAATGCTAGAGGACCAATATAAAGAACTATTGATGGAGGTCATGAGCATCCCTGGTAAGTAATCCGTGGTGATGGAGCAAAAAAAAAACAATAACGGTAGGGGTAGGAGCAATAGGCAAATCATATAAGGGAGCATTATCAATGGTAGACTTAGGGAAAAAGGGAGAAGATTCAAATAAAGTGACATCATTTAAGATTAGATAGCATTGAAGTTCAGGAAATAATAATGATATCCTTTTTAGAGATGTGAGTAACCTAGACAGACGCACTGAAGAGACATGGCAGAGAGTTTATCTTTAGCTGGATTAAGATCATAAGCAAAACTTGTGCAGCCAAAGACGCACATAGAAACACGATGAAGGTCTTATTGTGGGTAAAAAATGGAGTATGAAACTTTATTTTGAAGGACAGATGAAGGAGTGTTATTGATTAGATGGCATGCGGTAAGAAGAGCATCACCTCAGAATCGAATATGAACATTATAGTGAATGAGAAGTGTGTGTGTTGCTTCAACTAGATGACGTTTTCCTAATCGGCCACACCATTTTATTGTGGTGTGTGAGCATAAGACATTTGATGGATATTATCTTGTGGGTTTAAAAAAAACTAAAACTGAGTAGACAAATATTCTCGAGCATTGTGAGTTCGCATAATTTGTATAGAAGTCCCAAATTGATTGTGAATTTCATTCGCGAAGCTTTAAAGAATAGAGAAAACATCATAACACTTTTTCATTAGGAAAACCTAAGTACATTAAGAAAAATCATCGATAAATGTGACAAAATAGTAATATCCCATATTTGAACAAACTCGACCAAGACCTCAAATATCAGAGTGAACTAAAGTAAAAGGTGATGCAACACTTTTATTGACACGTGGAGTATAAGAATGATGAACATGTTTACCTAATTGACGTGGCTCACACTATAAAAAGACTTATGTGTAGAAAAACTAGAAAATAAAAGATGTAAATTTTCCAAACTTGGATGATCGAGTCGTTAATGGACAATACATGGGGAATTCATGGAGACACAAGCAATGGGTGGTGAAAGGTGATACAATCATCGAGAATCATTAACTGCTCCAATCGTCCGTCTAGAATGTCGATCCTAGATAAGGATAAAATTATTAGCAAAAAGAACATAGAAGTTAAGAAATGAGTGAGTTTTTTAATTAAGATTAAAATGTAATGGAAGATTAATAAGAGTATGGTTTGGCCAATGTCACAAACTTTAATATGAGAACCATCGGCAAGAGTAATAGAAGGTAATGCGCTTGATAACGACAAGTCAGAGAGAAGAGATTGGATACCAGTCATATGATCAAAAGCATCAAAGTCAAGTATCTAAGGACTGAGTGTAGAATATTGGGATATCAAGGCAACATGATTACCTAGGAGTCACAGTAGTAACCAGTTAGGCAGGTTGTTGGACTGCCCTGAATTGGATGAAATCATGATACTCGGAGGCACTAACTGTAATATTTACAAGTGGTGCAGGCAATGAAACTTGGGCTGCATGAGATGACTTTGCATAAGTCACTTGATCTCATACCTTTGTACGATAATTTGTTTCTATGTGACCAAAGAAGCTTCAGTACTCGCGACAAGGTTGGCGAGTACAGCCATGTCCCCTACTTCGTCTACCGCTAGAATAAGACTGGGAGACAAGAGCATAGGAATCATTATAATAGGAAGGTTCCCAACATACAATTATTTCATATATAAGCCCAATGTTGGATAAAGGATCGAACAATCTCCCACTTGGGCAATATGTGTAACCTTATAAATCACATTGCAAAATATAACCGTACAAGCTCAACTTTGTTGTCATAATCAAAATGTATTTATGTCATATCTGGTCTATTAGCCATATCAACATAGGGTCAAAGCGGCCTTCATTACATTTATCGTAACTCAGTCCATGTCGCATAACACAACAGAATGAAATGGATCATGATGTGGATGAGTAGCATGGAAATTTCATGTATTGTGATTGTAACATACTTATTTCCAAATGATCCACCTTAAAACCTTAGTGAGATCAATCATATACTAAAATCAAAGTGTGAATCAACCAAATATCTTTAATTTTTTCAGAAAATAAACTCAAGATATTCTTAAACTGAAGTAACTGAAAAATATGTCTACAAAAGAGAACATTATAATCACTCAACTCCCACTAAAAACTTATCATCGAGAGATTTGACACCTATACTAGTAGTATGCTCATGAAACATTTTGGGTGGCAATCCCTTTTTAAGTGGATCCGCGATCATGGAGTTTATACCAATATGTTCAATAGACATTGTTCACTTTGAATTCTCTCTTTAACAGCTAAAAACTTGATGTTTATGTGCCTTGACTTCGTCGAGCTCCTGTTATTATTAGAGTATAAGACTGTCAATTTATTGTCACAATAACTTAAGTGATTTTTCAATACCATCACTATGCGGAACCCCGTGACATAGTTTTGGAGTCATACTTTGTGGCTAGATGACTCATAACATGCTATAAATCTTTTTGGCATGGTAGAGGAGGCTATAATAGACTATTTAGCACTCTTCCAAGATATAGCACCCCCAGCCGGCATGAACACATAGCCTTCCATGGATTTTATACTATTTTGGCATCTAGCATGATAGGAGTTAGAATAACCAATGATCTCAATCCGAGATGACCTCCGATATGTGAATTCTTTTGTTCTTTACAAGTATCTCAAGACCCATTTGGCTACTTTCCAATGGTCTAATCCTGGCTTTCTCAAATATCTGCCCAACATCCCAACAATGAATGCAATATCTGGATCCGTACATACCTGAGCATACATCAGATTTCTTACTACTAAAGCATAAGGAATCTTTTGTATTTCTTTTTCCTCCAACTTATTCTTAGGGCACTGTTTGAGGCTAAATTTTTCTTCCTTAGTCACAGGTATATCTCCTGGTTTATAATCCTACATGTAATACCTTTTAAGAACCTTTTTGATATAGCTCTTTCGTAATAATCCCAGAGTACCCCAAGAACGATTTTGGTGTATTTGTGTCCTTAACACAAAAGAGGCATCACCAAGATCTTTCACCTCAAAATTCATAGATAGAAATCTCTTGGTGTCGTGCAATAAGCCTATATCGTTGATGGCAAGCAAAATGTTATCAACATACAAAATCAGAAATATATATTTCTCCCACAAAACTTACAGTATACACAATCATCAACCAAATTCATCTCAAAACCAAACAAGATGATCAATTGGTGAAACTTGAAATATCATTGTCTAGATGCCTCATTGAGCCCGTAGATGGATTTATTAAGTTTGCAAACTATATTCTTTGAGTCTTCAAATATAAAGTTTTCTTGTTGCACCATATCGTCTCATTAATATCACCATTGAGAAACACTGTCTTTACATCCATCTGATGCAACTCAAGATCAAAATGTCTCACTAATGTCATTATAATCCTGAAGAGTCTTTCGAAGAAACTGCAGAGAAATTCTCTTTATAATTGATGCCTTCTTTCTGTGTAAATACCTTTGTAACAAGACGTGCTTTTTATCTTTTCACATTACCTCTTGAATCCATCTTGGTCTTAAATATTCATTTGACACCAACGGGTTTCGCACATTTTGGCAATGGAACAAGTTTACACACGTCATTGTTCCTCATGGACTTAATCTCCTCCTTCATGGAATCTATCCACTTTTAAGAATTTGAGCTTTTAATGGCTTGATGGAAGTTTATAAGATCATCTTCTATCACTCCAATGTCAGCCTCATTTGCTTGGAGAAATTCAATGTAATCATTTGAAATTACACTTCTTCTTTCCCTGGTGGATCTCCTTAATGGCATAGGTTCTCGAGGTTGTAGAGTTTGTTGATTTGGAATAATTTGTGGAATGGGAGGTTCTCTGTTGTCTTAATTTGTGTCTTGAATAGAATCAAGAATAACATTTTTATCAATGCCAACAACACTTGTGGGAATATCCACATGTTCCTCTTCAAAAGCAAAGTCAATAACTCTATCTGCCCCCTAGAAAACTCAACATCCTCAGAGAACCAAGCATTTCCCATCTCAAAAATAGTCTTAATTATGGGAACATAAAACTTTTACCCCATGGGTCTTTCAGAATATCTAATAAAATCACAACTAATTATCCTTGTGTCTATTTTCTTTTCATTAGGCCTATAAGACCTAGCCTCAGCTAGACACCCCCCAAACATGCAAATGCTTTAGACTAGACTACTTACCCGTCCAAGGTTCATAAAGTGTTTTATTATTTGCTTTAGTTAGAACTCTACTAAGAATTTATGCTGCAGTTTTAAGTGCTTCTCTCCAGGGTGATTGTGGCAAGGTAGAATGACTACTCATACTCCTTGCCATATATTTAAGCATTTTTTTTCGTCTTTCGGCAACACCATTCATAATGGAGCGAACCCAGAACGGTGTATTGTAGGTCAATACCATATTCATCTAGGAATTTAGAAAATTGTCCTGGACGTTGTTCACCCGATCCATCATATCCACCGTAGTACTCACCACCATGATTGTATCTAATGTATTTAATCCTTTGTTGAGTTGATTCTCAAATTCAGCCTTAAAGGATTTGAACATATTCAATGATTGTGAATTTTCGTGAATGAGATATATGTAGCCATATCTAGAAAAATCATCTATGAAAGTTATATAATATTTTTGATCATTACATGCAACCGTAGAAAATGGCCCATAAATATCTATGTGTATAAGTTCTAAGACGTTTAAGTTCTATTGGACACAAATCTCCTTTTATTAGTTTGTTTTCCCTTAATAGATTTAGCAAAAATATCAAATTTTGTAAAATATAAAGAATAGAGAATTTCATTAGACACAAGTATTTCAATTCTTCATTTGGACATATGACCCAGACTCTTGTGCCATAACGTCGCTGAATTCTCATTGGTTAATTTTCTCACACCTCGTGTGTGTAGATGCAAGGATTCATTAAATTAAGTAATAATATATAGAAAATAAATATTATCGTAACTTGATAAAAAAAAACATAACCAACCAATTTTGAATCATGAAACATACTAATTTCCACTTACAAATGAACAAGAATAATAAAATTTATCCAAAATGGAAATAGAAATCAAGTTCCGTCTAAATGACAAAACAACAAATGTCTCTTCAAGATCCAAATAAAATCCAGAGTTTAACAATAATCTAAAATCTTCCTATTGCTTCAAATTCAACTGTCTTGCCATCACCCACATAGATGTATCTTTCACATCATTTGGCTTTCGACAATGGAGGTAACCTTGCACAGACACATTGGTGTGAGTTATTGCACCAGAATCTATCCACCATGTGTGTAGGAACCGAAGTTAAATTAAGCTCATAACAAACTAGATTAAGCAACATACCTTTCTTAGCACGTCAAGCGTGATAGTTGGTACACTTCTTCCTATGCCCTTCACATCCAAAGAAGAAGCAACCTTTTAGTAGTACTAGAATCAGTATTGTCTATTGCACTATGTGCCTTTTGTTGTTTCATTTGTGGTGTTGGAAGTTGAGGCAATATTAACACTTTTAGTCTTGTCTTGCTTCAGCCTTTTCTCTTCCTGGGCAGTGTGATGAGCTCATCCAGTGACCAAGTCTCTTATTGACAATTCTAGCTCAACTTAAACTAATTAATATGTGCTAAAAGAGATATTAAAACCAAATACACTAGCAAGTCATCAGAGAGTTCAAGCTTAAATGCTCTCAATTTTGAAGCAGTATGAGACATTCCATAATGTATTCCCTAATATTGCCTTTACTTTCATACTCATTGAGATCAGATTTGTCAAGAGCGTACCAGTTTCGGCCTTTTCGTTCCTGACAAAATTTTTCAATATTAGTAATGAATTCTTTAGCCGTAGCGATTTTCTCAGACATAGTGCCCGTAAATGCTTCTGGAATAGCTTTCTTCATGATCACACACATATGCAATTCGATTTCTCCCACCTTTCTGTATCCCTCTTTTCATCGATAGTACTTTATCTACAATAGGTGGTGGGGAATCAGTCCTTATCGCAAGGTCGAAATCCATGACTCCGAGAGCAATTAAGTGATTCTCTTGTTATGATTTGAAGTTTGTGTCATTTAGCATAGGAGTAGAGTTGATGCTGACAGTAATATTCGCAGGAGTAGATATAGCTGAATTAAAGAATAAAAACTTATCATGCTAACGTATAATATATTTAAAATCATAATAATAAATTTAAATAAAAGGTTAATCACATCTAAAGATATCGACACTCCATTAAAATCTCATCTTTTTACAAGATATTAACTTGTAATTGACATCTTGGCGCAGTAATCAAACATTGATAATAAGAATATATCAAACAATGAGTCTTTCTTTTGGTCGATTCATTGCTCATATGTAAAACAAAGTAATCATCAGGCATTTACTACCGCAGTTCCACATGTAATTATGATAAATATTAACCTTCATTTTGGTCGATGAATATTCACATAAATTACATGGACACAACCTTTTATATTTCAAAATAAGTTAATTTTCACAAGAGAGGCACTATTGTGATATTGTTGCTTCAATTAGTTATTTCAAAATATATATAACCAAATAGAGATTTGAAATTAAAATTAAAATTTTAAGACCAAATTAAACTTAGGATTTTATTTTATTATTAGATGGCCATTTTCCTATTTTTTCTTAATAAATTCTAATTGAACCAAAAAAGTAATAATTAAAAAAAATCATTTAAAACTACGACCCTTGTAATCTCCTTACACGTAAATGAGTCGCAAATCTTTAAAACTCAAGAAAATTCCAATTCTAATTTAATATCACAAGGAGTCTCAAAGTAAACTGAAATCACATCAAAACTACAAAATAAATTTAATTTACGATAAGGCCTAAATTTTATGAATATTAAAAAATAATCTAAAAAACTTTAATTATGTGCAAAAGCACCATCTTCCCCGAACTACCTTAAAAACAACCCACCGTTCCAACCTAGAAATTCACAATCATGAAACAACAAGACACTCAAATTTATATTCGAAAAGATGGTATTGAAGCCCAAACTTTAAAATACAAATCTCTCAGTTATTTGTTCTGCCTTCAAATAGTTAATGCACTGATCCAGAATTTTTAATTAAAACCTCAACTGATAAAAGAACATTAAGAAAAGGGATAAATTTTTTTTGCCTCCTGAAGTATCTCGAATTTTGGACTTTACCTCCTGATCTATTTTTTCTTTCAAATTACCTCCTAATGTTTGCGTATTTTTGAAATTACCTCCTAAAGAAAATTTCAGGCAAAAAATATGCCGGCCGAGAGTCACGTTACATACACGCGAGGTGAATGAGGGTAAAGTCATCCTTTCAGTTCACGCGGCCCCTTAACTTATCAGATTGCCAATTAAAACATCGCCGTTTCATTTCATACCAAGAGAATTGAAAAGAGGGTTAAATCTAGGGTTTTGGTTGTGGGAGCCAACAATCCAGTTCTTGATGGACGACGTCTGTCACTGTGGGAGAAGTCCGGTGAAGAAGACTTCGTGGACTGATCTCAACCCTGGACGTCGATACTCCTCTTGCGCAAGGTTTCGGGTGAGTTGTTCGTTTTTTAAGTTTTTTGGGGAAATTCATGCGTTTAATCTGAAAAAAAAAATTAACAAATGTTGTATATATTGATCAATTGTGTTGTTAAGCTGTAGGTATATATAATTGTGGATGTGAAAAAAATAAAAATTTCATAACACATAGTGAAACCCTAATTTGACAGGATATATATATATATATATATATATATAGTGACTTATGAATTGTTGAAACAAGGCTGTGATTTTTGTGGGCTGATGATCTCTTTTGTAAATTCCTAATGGTGGGAGAAGAATTGTTGAAACAAGGCTGTGATTTTTGTGTTTGATGATCTCTTTTGTAAATTCCTGATGGTGTGAAAGAAGACTTAGGTTGGTTTCATTTTGATGTTTAAAATGATTGTGGAATTATGGA
>BMAC01000164.1:628414-650319 GCA_014905375.1 Phtheirospermum japonicum
ATTAGTAAAATAGTTAGTTATAAAAGTTGCATTGTGAAAGTAGGAAAACTCATTATACCTGTGTTTTTGGAGGTGTATCTGCAAACAGGTTTGGATCATCCTCTTGTGAGAATCTAGGAATCCTTCTAGGTACCTACATATTCAAATACTTAGTATGAATTGACATATACAACAACAGAAAGTAAGAAGAAGAAAAGTAATACCTGAACATCTGGTGTACAGTTTTCATGAGCTTGAGCAGATGGGAGTTTCAAAACTTCCACCAGGGGGATTTGGATCAGAAACTTGTGAGAATCTATAACTCCTCCTAGGCACCTACAAATTTTCAATTACAGATATGCACATAATCCTCTCGTACCTGGCCCAAATAGTACATGCCAGAAATTACATGTGAACATGGTATACCACTGAGTTCCCATTTCCTGCAACTGCATCAAAGTTCTTGTACAAGTGCATCACACAAAATCTTTTTTCACACCCTGGAAGAGCAGTGTCAATGGCCTCAACCAAACCCTTCTGCTTATCTGACATTATAGTCCAACCATAACTATTTTCTATTTCCAAGTCCTGGACTAATAGCTGAATAAACCACAACCATGATTTTGTTTTTTCCTTTTCAACCACAGCATAAGCAAAAGGGTAAATGCAATTGTTAGCATCAATACCATCAGCAGTCAGAAGCACCCCACCACATGAAGTTTTTAAATGACATCCATCTAGAAATATAACTGGCCTACAACCCTCAAGAAACCCTCTTTTCAAAGCTCCCCAACAAATATAAAATCTCTTGAATAATGGCTGACCACCCACCAATTTACATTTAATTTTCACATTTGTGCCTGGGTTTGTTCTTTTTATCTCTTCAGCATAACTCCAAAGCATGCCATACTATTCAACATCACACCCACCCCCATTTTTTAAAACTAATCTTTTAGCTGCATACAGTTGTTGAGCACTAAATGGAAGTTTCAAATCATTTTTGAGAATAATCTCCATGGACTCAATTGGCCATTTAGGGTTGGTCCATATCATATCCTTATACCTTTCAGCTAAAAACTTAGCATTTGCATGTGAGACCTTCTGCTGTCTAGGACACTTATGTTTGGCTATCAAAGTTTTAATCTTCAATGTGTGCTCAGTTAGACCTTTTGAAGCATAAACCAAAAATGGACATGATTTATGTTTGCATTTCACTTGGACCTTATCCTTATCATTAATGTTAAAGTATATATCCCTCCCAACCTTGATTGCATGTTGCCTGACAGCTTGTCTGAAAATATTTGTGTCACTAAACTGCATTCCCAATTCAAAATGAGGATTTTTCATGTCTGTCCTAGGGTTAAATATTGGATAAGCCTTATCCATTTTAGGAATGTTATTACTAGTAACCCTATATTCAGATGGTTCTGACAAATCTAACCCACCCCATTCTACCTCAGAATCAACATTTAAACCAAACAAGTCATCATCATCAGAAGATAAATCACAGTCACTATCAACAAATCTTTCAGAAATATCAGAATCTGACCCTACAGATTGTTCATCATCACTTTTATCCAACTCAGACAAGAAATCATTCATATCAGACAATGACACATCATTCACATCAGACAAATGCTCATCATTCACATCAGACAAAGACACACCTTTCAAGCCTATGCCATTTGCATGTTCACCAACAAATTCTAAGGGTTCATCTACTACTGGCAATTGACTATCCATGTTAGTGATCTTTTCATGTTCTACAAACACCCCTAACATTCTGTTATCATCAATGAAGTTTACAAGATTTAGAACATCACTGTCACTACTTAATACCATTAGATCAGTACAATCATTGACTCCACCCCTACTGCAATGAAACCCTACAACCTCTTTCATACCTATCTCAGTTGCCATACCTTTGAATTCAATTAAATATAGTTCATCCACATTGCAGTAATCAATATGATCAAGCTCACCATCAATATAACATGTTTTCCCCAGATTTACAAACACCCCTGAATGATGCATTCTAATAGTGAATAACTCAGAGTGATAACCTAAGATACACAAAAAATAAACAGAAAAAAAAAAATCAATGCCACAATATATTAACCCTAACAATTCAAAACCCTAATTTTAAAATCCCTAATTTTTTACTGTTAACAATATAAAAACCCCTAATTTTAAAAACCCTAAATTTAAAAATAATACAAGAAACCCTAGGTGTTGGGACCATCAAAATGGACCCACATAAACACAATAGCAATAAAGAACGTGAGTCCCTGAATTAGGGCCACATTTGAATAAACAAAACAAATCGATTTGGACCACTTACCATAATCGAGGCAGTCACTTCCAGGCGGGCCATCTTTGTCACCATCTTTTCGCACCTTCCAGCTCATGTTCTTTGATTAAAGCTTTCAATTTTCAGAAGATTCGTATGTAAAGTAGGTTTTGTTTTTTTTTGTTATGGAATCGATTTGAATTTTCGAAGTGGGGTATCGGGATTAAGAGGAAGCATGTGAGACGCACCGCGTGTGTAATCTGATAAGTTAAAGGGCCGCGTAAACTAAAAGGATGACTTTACCCTCATTCACCTCGCGTGTATGTAACGTGACTCTCGGCCGGCATGTTTTTCACCTGAAATTTTCTTTAGGAGGTAATTTCAAAAATACGCAAACATTAGGAGGTAATTTGAAAGAAAAAATAGATCAGGAGGTAAAGTCCAAAATTTGAGATACTTCAGGAGGCGAAAAAATTTATCCCTTAAAAAATCAAGTTTAATTTGATGGCAATATTATGAAGATGTGTATTACGAATTTCTTACTGCCTTGAATTGCCTCTTGATCCGAAAATAGGCAAACTATAATCCTGCATCATAATATCTCATTCAACCACAACAAGCAATTCAAATACAAATTTAAACGGGAGATGTTTCGGCTTAATACTAATTTATGAACTAAATCAATATAAAAGATGCAAGCATAATCTGAAAACAAATTTAATATCAATCTCAAGTATAATTATCGAAAATAAATTTGATTCTCAATAACTCAATATGATTCTCTGATACCACTTCTTAGAATAATCTTAGTGAAAGCCATCGTTATAATCGGGGAACCATCATATTGAGTTTGGGGGTTGGTCTTTTAGGGCAATACGTATCCGGTCCTTTTCGTAAAACATTTACCTTTCTCTGTAGATGCAGAATAGAACAGATGATGATAATATGTATGACCTACGGACCATAACCTTTATCACTACAATAAAACTGTCGAATTCCGACGGAAAATATCCGTTGGAATTCAATACAAATTTCCGTTGGAATGCCTAATTCCAACAAAATTTCCAATGGCCATTAGAATTTGCGTTGGAATTTATTATAAAGATTGACAATTCCAACGGAAATTAACCAATGGAACTTCCATTGAAATCTTTTCTGTTGGAATACCGTAATTATTTCACTTTTAACTAGGATTCATTATTTGACAATGTATAATATATAATTATTTCACATATTAAATCCAATGTTGGATTAAGAATTCAACACTCCCTGCTCATATATCAAAATGAAAGGAAAAAAACGATGTCAATTGTTAATGTTCTCAGGATATCCACTACATTCAATGGTGTAGCTAGGAAAACAAATGGAGGTCAGGGTAGACCTGGATCTCATTTTTAGTTTTAAAGAAAATCATATAAATTCACTATATCATTTGTTTAATATTATTTGAACGAAAAATAGTCAGAACTGATGAGATTTATTTAAGAAAAATCATATAAACTCACTATTTTTAATTTTTTATTTAATTTCTCAATTAATTTAATATTGTTGACACGAAACGAGGTGGCCTGGGCCCCAGTAGCTCTCTTGACTACGCCATTGACCACATCATTATAAACAAATTTTTGCTAATTTTTTTCTAATGCCACGACGTGTTTGAAGATAAACGTGGGTCGCATGTAGCTAGCAATGCACAATCCGTCGATAGGTATTGGTTGTATATGTAAAGTCGTCATCACTAATAGATACTCTCTCCGTTTTTTATTAAATGACGTTTTAATATTTATGTCTAAGAATTAAAGAACATGTAAATTTGACTAATATACTCTTAATTAATTAATAATATTCACTCAATTACCTCTTTACTAATAATTATCTTATTACTAGAAATGTATTTGTTTTTTTAAATGAGTAGGGATAAAGTTGAAAAAAATGAGTAAAATTTTTTAAAACGATAATTAAATTAAAATAAAATTTAACATTTAAAATGACATTTAATATGAAATAAAACGATACTTGATATGAACATGAAGGAGTATCGTTTACAAAGAATGTAAGGTGTCGCAATTGTACGAGAACTCGAGTGCGTCAATATTGCAAAAAAGACCCAAGTAATGACTGCTGATTAGGGGTTGTTTAAAACGGTTGGAACCCGGGAAGGGCACTCATGGACCAACAAATACGAATTTGGGCTGCTTCTCAAATATTTGATAGAATGGGTCAGTCCAATAAAAGAATTGTCAATTGCCTTGTGTCGGACATGGATTGACTGGTCAAACATTGGAATTTTAAAGGAGTAAAGTTGGACAGTAATATTCAAACTTGTTTGGTTTTTAAATTGTGACTAAGCAAATTAATTTGGATTACTTGTTCAAACTTGTTTGGATTTGAAATTGCGATTAAGCAAGCTAGTTTTGATTACTTACAGAATATAGTTAAAACAAGCTTTAGTCAAATTTAAATACAAAGTGAGCTTCAATAGCTTTATGATTTTCTTACCGATTAAGATCGAATTCGAGAAGAGTTAAAAAAAAAAAAAAAAAAAGTGACCGAGCTTAGTTATTTATGTTAATAAATTGAGCTTTTAACTTTCGACTAATGAAACATTAATCATCTTGATTTTGATTTCATTCGAAATATTTTATTTCAAAATAATATTTCTATCATCTATTTCATTGCAATTTACTGAATATGTTAGTGATGTCCATATTTGAAATTCTCAATAGAAATAATGACATAGGCACATTTGACCCAAAGCACATAAGAAATTAACATAAGAAGCTCCATATGTATTAGTACGAGATTACCGTAGGAGTCGTAGTCATACTCATACGCATTTGCGCTCCAATCATTGGATCGGCAACAACTACTCTAAACTAAGTCCAATTGTTTATCCATCATCATTTCTTGTCAAAAAAAATGTAATCTTAATTAAATGCTCCAAAATTAATAAATCATGAAGACATGACCCACTACCCGCTTCCGATTACAAAGAGTAACTCCCCGTCAAGATGGTTAAAGCAAACCGTTTGAAGTCTAGGCGCAACATAGTACTCTTTCTACCACTATGTTAATATAGTGATGGTTTAAAAATTAATATTTTATCGATATAGAACACTCATCTCGATAAAATGATTTGAACTACTTATTCTAAAAAAGGGCATTTTCCCTCTTTTATCCAATGCGGAATCGACGACCCATGTCTTAAAGTATATGTACAAGTAAGAAGCATTTTTTGGATTTGAATTAAAGAAAAAAAAAAAAAACAACTTTACTGACAATTACATATTTTTATTTTGTCAGAAGAGTCCTCCAAGTATTTTGGTTTTGCAATAGATTCTTTTTTTCATTTGAATATTTGAATAAAGAAGAGAGGATAGGCTTACATTACATTCATAAAAAAATGAGAATTTACTCTAAGTAATTGAGCGTGAGAGCCAAATGAATCGAAAGATTCATGTTTGGTTCGGGAAGGGATTATGGAAGTTTTAAAATGAACGAAAAGATAATCTACTTTCATTAAGTGATTTATTAGATAATCGAAAACAGAGGATTTTGAATACTATTCGCAATTCAGAAGAATTGCGAGGAGGGGCCATTGAACAGCTGGAAAAAGCCAAAGCCCGCTTACGGAAAGTAGAAATGGAAGCAGATCAGTTTCGGGTGAATGGATACTCTGAAATAAAGAAAATGTTTTCTCTTCTAGGCTCCCACAAGTGGAATAAGACGTAGTAAATAGGCGAGAAAATAGAATTTCTTTCTTCGTCTTTACAAAAAAAAAAAAAAATAGGAGGAAGCTGTGATACGTTCACTAAAAAAATCATTTTGTAGCCAATCATCTATTAAGAAAAGTTAATAAGCTTAATAAAAAAGCAGAAAAAAAAAATAATAGTAACGTGGTCCCGTGCATACCATTATACCCACAATGATCGGCCATACGATTATCGTTCATAATGGTAAGGAGCATTTGCCTATTTATATAACAAATCGTATGGTAGGTCACAACCCACCCACCCCCAAAATTCCTTTTCTCTTTCATTTCCGTTCTTATCATATTCTCAAATTTATATTTTATCGATTTCAAGTGTTCTTTATTAATTTTTATTTATATTTTTTATATTTCATAACATTTATATTTAGCTATTGAATCTATTTATTCATTTTATGATTATATATATTTATATATATATTCTTTTTTTTTTCAATTATAAGATTAGTTTGTGATTACCTCACAATAATAATAATAAGATTATAACAAAGTGATTAAAAATACGACATATTGTAAAAGAAAAATAAAAATACAACAAACGATGTCATATATTTAATATTTTGGATAAATAATAAATTTTTAAAATTTTCTTATAATATATTGATATAACCTCAAATAATGTGGAGGGGATGAGCTGAGCGGGAGTTGTGAGAAATTAAGAAAAGAGGACATGAGTAGTTGATACAAACCTGAATTAATCTGGCGTAAGTTAGTCGAGGGAGTAAGAAAGGTCGAGAAAAGATTATAGGAGGCGGGGACCTAACCCAAATCCTAATGATTGGACGGAGCCCAACCTTCTGATTTGAGTAGAACAAAGAAAAAGAGTAAAATTGACCTGAATAGGGGAGGTCAAGCGAACTAATCTTATGGTCTTAAAATTATATGTGGGTCATTCCTAACTTCGGAAAGGCTAAGCTGATTAAAAGTCTAAGTAATCGTAACCTGAAGGGAAAAGCCCAAACTAAAATAATGAGACATCTAAGTAGGAAAAGGAAGAGAAACTCATGATGTTAAGATCCTGAAACCAAATCCTGAGCCGATCACAAATAGGTCGGGACTCGGTGGGCCAAGAAAAGCCCAAAAGTAACTTTTAAAAAATAAGATGATGAAATAAGTAGAACTAAGCTGAAAGGAGAGAACAAGTATAAACAGAGGGGATAAAAGCCAAAAGAGGTTTTGAGAATCTGAAAGTTATGCCCGAGCAAAGGTAACGGTGGCTTGATTCAGTCCCATATTGAAAGGGATGAGCATATCAAAAACTTCTTAGGGAGAGACAAGTGGCCATAACGGATAGATTCGCAGGTAATTTTCTGAGATCCCGGAGATGTTAATCGACCACTAGTATAACTATCTTAAGCTGGGATTAGCGGAGTTATCATCATTCATCTCTTCAGTCTTATATTCTTCGTATTTTTACTCTGAGCTTACTTATTTATCGGGTAGAGTTCACTAGAAAACCTTCTGGTGCCCCTTTTCTAATCTATTATTACAATAGGTTCTTCTTTTTGGGCATAGCGGGGTGGAATGTGGTGGCCGACTTCCTAGAGTGAATCAATTGGCACCGTCTGTGGGAAATCTGAGTTAAGGCATGAGGTAGAGAATAGTGGAGTTAGATGGAATTGGGTAAAAATTGGCGGCAAATCTAAATGATACTCCTGGTTCAAGAGCACCAACAGTAACTCCTAGGGGAGCGAAGGCGTCCCAAGCAACACATCAAAAGGGAGACGAGCCAACACTTCCCTCCATGGTGACTAGCACTGTCAACCGGTCCAACTCGCTCCGATCGCCGCAGGCTGCCCTAAAATGGGACGGGGCGGGCTTGACCTATTTTTGCGCGAGTTAGGAAAAACCTAAGTCTATGGCCTGCAATAGAATGCCCGCGGGCTAGGCAGTTTTTAAAAAAAAAAATTTAATTTCCATTTTTATGATGAAAAAAAACTTATTATATCTAAGTCTTCTAACGGGCAGACGAAAAGTTAAGAAAAATATAAATATTCCTTTAATCTTAAAAAATATGTCTTATAATTACAAATTAATAATAAAATATAATAAAAATAAAATAAAAGGTAGTCCACGGGCCATCCCACTCCGGCACGCAAAACTCGCTGTCTTAATGGAGCGTGCCAAATAGGCTCATGATTCAAATAGTAGCGGAGTCCGTAGATAAAAAGTGGGCGGATATGTCCCCACCTCGTGTTAGGGGAGAAGCACCAGCAAGGGCAGAGGCTACTAGATCCCCCCATAATGCTGCAAGAGCACCTGCCCGAGATGAAGAGGAGAGTACTTTTTGTTTGAAAAGTGATATGTGAAGAAGATTACCCTCGATCTTACTGCATAGATGCACAACTTATAGAAGGAGGTAAGGAAAGTAAGCTAAAAGATGGCAAGTAACATGGCAGGGCAAATGCATTGAAGCACCCCATTAACTGAAAACCGAATGGAAGATGAGCTAACATTCTCTTATCAGTCTCAGGGTTTTGAGTACAACAGGACCACAGAATCATGGGACCACCTGTGCCGATTCAAGTATGTGGTATTCCACACAAGTTTTCAGATGCGATGACATGTCGGGTCTTTCCCACGACCTTTCTTAAGTTAGCGTAGATTTGGTTTTTCCAATTACCATCTCGATCAATCAGTAACTTCGAGGACTTCAGCTCAGCATTTCTACACTAGTTTACCAGCTGTCAGAATTACCTAAAAATGCCCCTGGAGTTATTCAGCATGAAACGGAAGGAGGGCTTGGGCTTATGGGGGCATATCAAATGCTTTAATAATGTTAAGTTAGAAGTGCCATGTTTTGAAGCTCTTGATCAACACCTTGGCCAAAGGGCTGAGGAGAGGGGAGTTCTTCCAATCGCTAGTAATAAAACCAACACGAATATTTGAAGAATTGTTACTCAAGCACAGAAAAGAATATACACTTAGAGGAAGCTTTAAAACTGAAAGACAGTGAGGATAAACGAAGGGAACGAGCTGATAGGGAAGATAAAAACCCAACTAAGAAGGCTTGAGCTGAACCATTGGAAGGATGCCCTCTAATTTGAGTGGTATATGCCCCTGACATCATATCAAGGGGAGATCTTCCAGGCCATCGAGAGGCATCCCGAGTTGAAGTGGCCAAGAACAAAAACAAGCAAGCTATGAGAGAGCGGACTGATAGGTTATTCAAATATCATAACGAGTATGGGCATGACACTGACTGGTGCACATACTTAAAATATGAAATTGAACATTTAGTGCAGGCTGGACTTTGAGGAGTTCGGGTGTGGGAAGATAGATAGACTGAAATCGGGAAGCCATGAGAGAGGAGGTCAGCACTATGCCCCCAGACGAGAGGTTTATAGTAAAGGGACAGATGGAGAAAAATAAAATCATTTAGTCACAGGAGAGATTCAAATGATTGTAGGAGGAACTACAGAGATGCAGTCACACCAAGCACAAGAGAGCTATGTCTGTGCCTTGGCAAAAACCTCAAAAGTAGCACAAGAGATCGGGCAGGTGGGGTAATATCCGAACATCTACTTCAGTTCAAAAGATGGGGATAGTGTTTTAGCTCCGCATATGGATGCTCTGGTAATACCGCTACTATTTCTAATTATGATGTGAATAAGGTTTTCATAGACACAGGTAGCTCCACAGATACTCTATTCTACGATTGTTATAAGAAATTGAACATAGATCTATGCTTGGAAGAAGTCACGACCTCTTTAGTAGGATTTGCAGGAGGAGTATTGCATCCTTTGGGCGTAGTAACTTTACTTGTTTCATTAGGGTACAAGATGTATAGCGAATCCAGAATGGCTGGTTTCCTTGTATGATGCCCCTTCTTCTTATAATGCGATTCTCGGTCGACCATCGTTGAGTAAGTTTCAAGCGATGGTCTTTGTTTACTATATGAGAATGAAGCTCACTATGGGAGGGGGAGTAGAAGATGTAAAGGGAGACATGTATACGTAGAGAGCGTCAGGAGAGCAAAAGATGAAATGGAACCTAAAATGGCCAAGGTAGCAGAAGTGGTAACTAAACAAGCCCAACATGGTCTTTTGTACTATGATGTATTGGTACGAATTTTTGACCTAAAGGATGATCCGTTAGTTCGGCCTGACAAGAATGATGCCCATTTTGCTCACCTACATGTGGGTATATTAACCTACATTTTGTTAAATACTTCTTTTATTCCTCTCTCTCTCTCTCTTTAATGACTGAATATCACATTAATAGAGGGCATTTATAATTGAATGAATTTATAAACGTATTCCAAATGAATTAAAAATTCAAAACTTCTCATCTTTACTCTATTCTTCAGTTCTCAAGCTTTGTTCATGGAAGATGCAATATCACGTGTATGTTTCTCTGCAAAATACCTTTAAAGGTGAATTGGGGGTTCTCAAGTTATCTAGCTTTTTCAAATTGGGTAAGTTGGATTAATTAGTTATTGTTGTTATTCTTGTAATCAGTAAGTTGTTATTCTTAATAAATAATAATAATCATTATTATTATTACCCACCAGTGAAAATCACTTATCTGGCCTAAGTAATCTAAAAACTTTTAGATCAATTATCACTAATAAAAATTGATAAATACTTGTGTTAAATCTGATTAACGGGTCATGATCTGTTAGGCCATCTGACCTGATACTATAACGAATTAATTTTTGTACAGTCATGTATTGGTTTTTGTACTGTAAAGTATTAGTTTTTCATAAATCTCTGACACGTGTTATGATATATTGGTTTATTGGTTTTTGTACTGTAAAGTACTAGTTTTTCATAAATCTCTGACATGTGATATACGTGCTATGATGTATTGGTTTATTGGTTTTTTACTGTAAAGTATTAGTTTTTCATAAATCTCTGATATGTGATATGATGTATTGGTTTTTGTATTGTAATGTTTTCTGTACTATGATGTATTAGTTTTTTATTATAATGTATTGGGTTTTGCACTATAATGTATTGATATGAAATTTTGGTCTAACGGATGATCCGATAGTTCGGCCTAACAAGAGTGTTGCCCATAAAAATTAGAGGAGTTAAAATCACGTGAAAGTTGTGAATTTTTGGGTAATAAAAAAGAATTTACTTGTTTCCTTTATTAAAGGGATATCCGGTCATCAAAACAAGAAAAAGAAAATTAAGTATTAAATTGATTATGGGTAATTTACCCATATTAAATATAAGTGAACAAAATTGTTTAATAGATTTTTGAACAAAACGAAATATTAATTTCGCTCTCCTCTCACTGTTAAACAATCTCACAAGAGACATATTCTATATCAACAACAATTATCAATTTAATTTATAATTACTAACTATATCTGTTCTAAAACTCGTCCTAGGCGCCATCAGCCCGCCTACAATTTTCTAAAATCGGCCAAACAAATCATCGGGCGCCCCAAATGCCGTCTAGGCGCCCTCGGCGCCTAGACGCCAGCTATTTTTTTTTTTTTTTTTTTTTTAATTTTATTGGCCTGAAACGACGTCGTTTTTGGGCCTATTTTTTGATTATTTTGATTTTGTAATATGTTATGGTATTTTTATTTGACTAATGAACTTATGCATCTATATTGTTTTGATCTTTGAATCGAACAATAGCTTTAAACTTGTGAAGTATAACTTAGTGATTATTACTTTTAGTTTTGAATTGTCATAAACTTTATCGTGTAACAGGTAGTATGTTGAAATATTAAATGATTGGATGTAATGTAATGTTGTAAATCAAAGTATTTATTCTCAAATTCTAAATCCCATTTAGACCCCGTCTAGACGTCATAGGCGCTAGGCAATGGCCTGACGCCTAACAGCCGCCCATCAATTTTTAGAACGCTCTAAAATAGTGAAACAGGCTATCAACAACAAAAAAAGGGCGAGCTTCACATTGATAAGTGTTTGAACCACTTCCTGATCAATAAATTTAAAGTCACCACAATTGTTTAGAATTAATATGGTTTAAATAGATTCTCTAAATTCCTTATGACGTTTAAATATTCAACAAGAATTCGACTTTGCACATAAACAGACTAGATAGTCATTTAAGTGAAAACGAGGGCGTACATAGTTTTCTTGATGAGAAAAAAAGAAGACGGGATAAGAAAAAATAAAATAGGCAAAGATTTTTCAAAAGAAAAAAGGGGCGTAGTGGCATCCACTAGACAGCAAAATCATAAGAGAGACAAGTGTACTAATACTTTACAAGTGGTCCCCACGTCAGATGTTGACTGCGCATGTGTCCAATCCCAATGGTCCAAAGCAGCACCACGAGTTTAACGCCACGTCATTATCCTAGCCGACGCAAAAATTTTGGGGGGTTTGACTATGGGGCAGCTGGCTCATTTCTATTTGTTCATGTGGGTGACAAATCACTTGATCCCTAGGCCTATTTTTTCTTATTTTATTTTCTGTCTTGGATGAAAATGACTCATTTGAATTTCTTAATAATATTACTTTTATGGATTCAAAGTATCCAATGTATAAATATTATGTAATAATAAAGATGCAAAATATGTAGATGAGATGGTTGACGCCGGAACTGTGATTGTAGCTCTTATGTTACACTTGTAGGCTGCACGTGCAGGGGCAAGATTTTTTTTTTTAATGCAAATATAAAGTTTTAATATTTTAAAATTTGAATAATTAATTGATGTATTATTCGATGCTATTATTTATATTTTAAAACATTATTTTTTGATTAGTATATGCATATTATATTACATGCAATAATATATGAATGTTTTGTTAGATGAATATGAATATTATCTATGATTAATATGATTGTTCCAATATATTGATTTTTTATTAGAATAATTGATAATTATATTTGATGTACGATGAATATAGATATTTTATGTGATGAATGTATGTGTTTTGTGTGCTGCCTGTAATTTTTATGTGATTAATATGTATATTTGTATTTATTATATATGTGTTTAAATATTAATCGCAAATAAAATACATATCAATTGCACAAAATATGAATATAGACTGGATGCGCCTAATAATCGCGTCGACCAAATTTTCGACGGTCATTTCAACGACGCCAACTTACACTTTCTCACTATCATCTCGACGGCCACTTCGACGAGAAAATTTATATTGTCAATAACCATAATCATCAAATATAACATTCATATTCATATAATATAACGAAATATATATATTTATCACACCCAAAAAAAAAAAAAAAAAAAAAGCAGGCATATAACATCTCACATAAATTCTTATTTATATTTATATTTCAGTTCATTTGCTTGTGAGATAACTTGGGCTCAAACCTCTCTACTAATTACAAAACGTTCCAGAATCTCCTTAAAATGGAGAGAGACAAGAATAAACTTTAGACTTTAAAAAGAAGTGAACTATAACCGAATCATATCTTATAAGAAAATTATCATTTAACCAAAAAGGGGGTAATTAATGAATCATATCATACGGTAATTAAAAATAAAAGAAAAAGAAAAAGGCCTGGTACAGGTATTTTTAGAAGAATGGTTGTATATAAAAGCACCAACCTCACAAGTCATAATCCCCACCACACCGGCGCCAAAACACACACAACACACAATGTTTGATAGCGGCGAGTATTCATCGGCATCTGAGTGTTGTTTTTCAGACACAGTGAACTCCGCGTCGAGAAGAAAGAAAATCAATAATAATAATAAGCGAAGGTTCAGCGACGAGCAGATACGATCGCTGGAGGTGACCTTCGAGTCCGAAACGAAACTCGAGCCAATAAAGAAGGCCCAGCTCGCCAAGGAGCTGGGCTTGCAGCCCAGACAGGTCGCGATATGGTTCCAGAACAAACGGGCTCGCTGGAAATCCAAGCAGGTCGAGCAAGATTACGCCCTTTTGATGGCTGATTACAACAATTTGGCTTCCCAGTTCGAGTGCTTGAAGAATGAGAAACAGGCGTTGCTCGTCCAGGTAGGTACTTACAATTTTTTTCGTATCTAGTTTTTTTGCCAACTTGTGGTATCGAATTGATTGATTACATAAGCTTCTCAAGTAAATCAGTAATGAAAAATGCAATGAAAAGAAAAGTTTCAAGATATACAAGAAGTTGCCGAAATTATCAAATTATTTTACTACTAATTCTCAACTTTTTCTAGATATTACATATAGCCCCCAATTTTTCAATTACTAAATTAATTGTAAATAATACAATGATAAGTTGTTCCGAATTTTCTTAACATTGATTGCCAAAATTAAACAGGATTCACGAATGAATATTGTCCAGAAATATTGATATTGTGCTTTAACAGATACAGAATCTGAAGAATGAAATGGCCAAGTCCGAAACGAAAAATCTCTTTGAAATTCAAGAAAACGCAGGGAACAGCAGCAGCGACGGGGAATCAGATGACACTAAGAAAATCGATCTCGGAGTGAATAATATATCTAACACACAACCGGTGCGCGTGTTTTCGGACGACGATGATTGCTGCTGCATAAAGGCAGAATTAATGGGTCTGCACGATGAAGAAAATGATCACGCGCTTTTGAAGATGGTTGAGCCTGCGTTGGAGAGTTCATTGACATCGTCCGAAGATTGGGGGGCTAATCTTGATTCCGACGATCAGAGTTATTATCAACAGTGGTGGGATTTCTGGTGTTGAATGTAAAATCATGACTTGAATTGAAGGTTTTGTGCATTTCGAATAATTTATAAGCTCATGTGTCATGATAATATGCATTTAACTTCTGTAATTTGTTACTTGGATATGGCTTATTTTAGATTCTAAATTGAAATAACAGCTTTAGCTCAAAAAATAACTGGAACTTAGGAATTGTTACAAAAACTATTTTATGATTTTTAGTCTATTCAAAAGGTAAAACTAACAAACAAACCCCCAGAGCCAGTTTTATTTCTAAAATATGGTTAAAATTTTTAACCCATTCAAACACCAGAGAATAGTGAAATACAAAACAAATTAACAGTGTATAATAATGATTTAACTTGAATCATTCAAATTACCATCAAAATCCAGCAATTACCCAATACAACAAATAACAATAATCGGTCCATGTAGGCCAATACATGCCACAGTAGAAAATCAGTAGAATTCATATATGCAGCCAGGCTGCCACAAGCAAATTCAATTGAAAACATGAAAAGCAGAATAACAGTCTACTTAATCTTCTTCTTGGGCCTCAACTGGTTGCTGTGGCCACACTTCTTCTTTCTACAGTTTACAGCACGCGGATGCAGACGAGCATAACATCTGAAATAAATTAATCAAGTAAATCTGCTATTATTTATTATTCCATTCCAACATAATGCACGCACCTCAGATGAGAATTAATATCACAAGGATAAATGAACTTGCAGTTTCAAGTCTCAACAGACTAAGCAGACCAATTCACTTATTTTCACTACGTAAGGCTTACCATTATCCTCATCCTGTATAGTAAAATTCCTCTTTTTTAAATTATAATCTAACCATCCCATAATCAATCACTCCTACCAAATAATTAGTATTCCATCCAATCCTCAGATGTAGTTTTTTTTTGGTTTGTTAAAAAAACTGTTAAAAATATTTGTTCTTAAATTTCAAGAAGAATTGTGTACTTGGCTTTACTTTTTTACCCCTAATCATTGAAAAGAAAAGAAAATGAGACCTTTTGAGAAAAAAAATATCAAGGGTAATAAAGTCATTTAGTTCCACCCCTTAATTTGTGCACAAAAACCTAAAACTAATTATTGAGAAATAGAGGGAGTAACTTTTTAATTAATTAACTATAAAATAATTTTAATTAAAACTAATGCAATACCACACTAAGGTGAATAATGCTAGTGAAACCCTATAGATGAAAGCAACAAACCAACCAAGGACATTTGACTAAACTATTAATTTCCATGACCTAAACAGTTACGAACACGAGTTTAAAGCATGAATAAGTTGTAAAATAATCAGCAGAGAAAGCCAATTTCACAAATCCTAAGAAATAGTATAGAAAAATGCTATTTGTCCTTGGTACAATAACTTGTTTTTAAACTTGCCATTCAGTATTCCGCTTTTGTCCCCAAAACTAGGTTCCCCCAAATAAACCAACGCCACGCTCTCTCAGAAAAAAAAAAACTTCCAGTAAAATCAAAACATCCATAGCCCCGTTTCTCAAAATATAATTTTTTTATGGAACTCTCATTTACCCCTTAAGGTAAGTATATATAATTAAATAGATGGACACCCACCCACGCATATTGAGCTCTCTTTTTTTAATTAAATCACACAAGACTCCAGCATCAAATTATGAACTTCCATTTTTCATTTTGTGCGACTCATTATTGCTTCAAAAAACCAAATTGGTACATACATAAGTTTGATATTAAAATGACTTTATATTCGGGTCAAAATTTATTTATAGAGAAAAAAATGAATATTATGCATATTTGAGAACCCATTTGTCATAGCTCGTAAGAGCAGGTCCTGTAAAAAGAAGAAAGAGCTTCTGTCAAATTGGTTTGAAACTTAAAAGATTTTGATGAGCCATCCAAATCAAATTTGTTATAGGAGATGTGTGGATTGATACATGGGAAACCAAGTCTTAGGGAAAGGAGGAATTTTGTGTAACAAGTTTACAAAAAAAAGCCAAATGAACCAACGAGTAGCCAAAAGGAGGAATTTTGTGTAGCAAGTTTACAAAAAAAGACAATTGAACCAATGAGTAGCCAAAAACAAGCAAAATCAAAAAAAAAACTTTAGAAAAAAAATCCGAATCTCACAGTTCTTATACATTTCCGTTTCTGACCCAAGCTAAGCTAATGTAAACACCAACTCTTGATTAACGGCCCCTAATCCAATACTAGACTTCAAAAATGTTAAGAAAGCTACAAATTTGCCTCGAGATGCTAGCTTTAGATCAAAAATTAACCAATTAAGCTAAAAAATGAGTAAAATAAAAGTTTATAGCTTACTTGCGGCAGATCATCTTGTCCTGGTTATACTTTCTGGCCAAAGCCATCAATGAAGGCTCGATAATTCCCCCACGCAGCCTCAAAACCAAATGCAAAGTCGACTCTGCACAAACAATCAAAGCCTCGATCATTAAATACAGAGACGCACAAAACAAAACCCGAAGCTCGAGCACACAGAACCCAAATCACCTTTCTGGATATTGTAATCCGCGAGTGTCCGTCCATCCTCCAGCTGCTTCCCGGCGAAAATCAGACGCTGCTGATCCGGAGGAATTCCTAAGAAACAGAATAAATAATCCGAATTATATGAAAATTAAGTTAAATTGAATGAACCATTTAGGGGGGGAAATGAAATTTTGGGAGAAATGGTAGGAAATAAAACCTTCCTTGTCTTGAATTTTGGCCTTGACATTGTCGATGGTGTCGCTCGATTCGACCTCGAGCGTGATTGTTTTCCCGGTTAGGGTTTTCACAAAGATCTGCATTTTCTCTTGCCGCTTTACCTCTCAGTGGGGTTTCATTTTCATATTTATATATGCAGCTGGGTTTAAAATTAGGGTTTTTCAGTTGGCATTGGGCTTGATTGAAATTTTCTTTTCTTTGGGCTTTAGAACGCAAGATATTGGAAGGAAAACTCTGGGCCTGATTATATAATGAATTGGGTTTTTGCTGAAAAACAGATTTTGGAAATAAATTACTAATTTGATAAATAATTATTATTGATTAATTTAAAAAATATTTTTGTTATCGAACAAAATAATTTTTAATTATTTTCAACTCTTTAAGTTTTGATATTTGATATGAAACTGACACGTAAGTTACACGTTAATTATAAAATGTTACTTTTTTAAGTTTTTTAATAGTTACAAAAATAAAAATATATAGAAGTACAGGTAATTCAAATGCGGTATGAATGTCGTATTTTCAAATTGTGTTGTGATATACTGGTGCTCCGTACCAATATAAATATCTCAAAAATTAAAATAGGAACTATTTATTATATTAAATCTTGAAATTAATATCCTATCAGTTTCGAACTAATATCATTATTATTTTAACATATCGTATCAGTTGCCCACTACTAAACAAAATGGTGTGTTGTCTCATGCACAATGTGGGGTATCTCTTACCAAATATAATTTATTTACATATTTAGATTATCTTTTTTAGTAACGTCTAAGTAATTTAATTATAAATTTTCGTAACTAAGTATATAAAAAAAATATAAAAATCAAAAATTAGTTAAAATAAAAAAATCCATAAATAAATTAAGAGTAGTCTTTTAAAAATAACTACAAATAAAAAATAAAAACTACAAAATACTATTGAAAATATATAAATTCAGATATATGGAAGATTGAAGAATGATCATAAATATAAAAACATATAAAATAAATCTGAGAATTATATAAAATTGGAAAAATATTTTTAAAAAAATATATGAAATTATTTAAATACGAAACAATAAAAAACACATAAGTAATTATAAAATAACATAAATAAAATATAAAAACTTGTAATTATTTTGAAATTAAACACACTTAATTATATTTTTATCTAGTTTTAAAGTATTTTGAGATTTATTTTATACTATTTAAAAATAATAATTTTAAATATATTAATTAATTATACATTATTAGATATCCATTTTTCTATATTTATATAATTTACTTTATTTTTTAATGATTTATATATTATTCTTTAATATTTTTAAGCTTTTTTTAAAAATTTAATAAATAAATGTAAGAATATAAGCGATAGTTTATTATATAAATTTTCTAATTTCAAGTTTCGAAATTTATTTAGTATTATATTATAACAGTTCATATTTTATCATTAATACTCATTAATTTCGTGGCCCCATACCTCATTATTTGAATATATATTTTCTTAGTTTTGTTTATTGTTTTTTTTTATTTTATAATATTTGAGTTTTTTTTTAAGATTTATGAAATAATTATTTAGAGGTTCATTTCACTTTATTATATTTTTATAGAATAATTATATTAGAGGATAATTATTTTCTATATTTATTTAAATTAATCTATAATTGTTTAATGACTTATTTTGTTATTCTCTAATATTTTAAAACTTTATTATAAAAATTGGTTAAATAATTATATAAATTTAAATGATAGTTTATTATACATACTTTTCTTTTCGATTTCAAGTTTTTAGATTTATTTAGTATGATATTATAATATTTTATATTTAACTACAAAAGTTCTCAATTAATTCATGACCAAAAACCTCTTTTTTTATCACTCTTTCCTTTTTTATTTAGTATTTTTTTTTTAAAGTTTATAATTTTTTTTATTTTTCAGATTTATGAAATAATTATTTAGATTTTAATCACAATTTATTGTCTAATTTATATGTATTTTGAGATTTATTTTATAAAATATCTATTACGTTTTTTATTTTTAAATATATTAAGTAGTTATTCATGATTAGATATTTATTTTTCTATATTTATAAGTTTTTAAGGAGTTATATTATCATTCTATACTATTTTTTTATGGTTTCTTATATAATAAGGCTAACGAATGAATCAATAGAACGTTATGCAGGGTTAAAACAAATGAGTGCTGTAGTTGGCCCAGCAGTTGAGGGAGCGCTCCTAAAATCAAATAAGTTTGGGTGAACCTAGGTGGTGAGTGACACGTGTTAGTATTCTATTCACCGTCATCCCTCCCGAGACTCCATGAAATCCGAGTCAAGAAATATATTAGCAAAAACATTATCTTCATATCTAGGTGAGTATTGACACATGTCAGTATTCCATTCTCCGTTAGCCCACCCAAACCTCAATGATGTTCGAACCCATAAATTTTCTAGTTTTAGGGATGCATAGAAGTCAATACATCGGTAAAGGAGTGAGTGGCATGTATCAACTAGAGTTACAATGAAGAGTAGGTTTTGGTTCAGTATTTTGAGCCACGTGTTTGATGTTTGCTTTTTTCATTCTTGTTTTATATTCACATTTTTCATTACTTAACTTTATTTAGTTTATGTGAGACAATAATAACGATGCGAAATTTATTTTTCCTATTTGCTTGTTTTTATTTTTTGTTTGTTTGATTTTCTTAGTTTATATTTTCACGACATCTAATAATTTAGTATATAAATTAATATATTTGAATTATATTATATATAAGCCAATGAATATGAATGTTTATGGTTATTTATTATGATATTTATAAAATAGGTTATTTAATTTACTTATTTTCAATTTATAAGAATAATGCATATGTTACATTATTATTATTATTTTTTTTTTTGTGTGTGTGTGTGCGTGTATTAAGTCACTTGCTTGATGTTTCGAATGATTGTTATGTCTTTATTTTTCTATGTGGGACAATGAAACCAATGTAACATGTATAATATTAACTTTTCTCTTTTTCTTTTCTATCTTTCAACATTTTATTTATGATCTTTGTAGATTAAAAATACTAATTAATATAATTAGAATATATTATTTTCAAGTTGATGAAATATCATGAATATTTATGATTTTTCAAAGATAATATTTTCATTAAAATAATTAATTTTGTTTTTTTTATTAAAAACTATTTATATCATTTTGTTTCATTATTTTTTTTCATTCAATTTAGTTACTGGTCCAATTGTTGGTTGGTTGGTTGAACTAAAATTTTGTCTTGTTTATTTGTAATTTCTTAGTCACTATTTGTTAAATAATTATTTAAATTTAATTTATTCAGTACCTGTTTTTAAATAATATATCTATTTGTGTGTGAGTGTGATGTAAAAAAGAAGCAATGTTATTACATGTATAATTACAAATTAAGTTTACTAAGATAAAGAAGTTATTTAGATACATTTAAATACTATTTAAATAAATTAAATTTATTATATTATTAATTAGTTATTTTATGATTTTTTTTCCCAATAATAATTTTGAATTTTATATTCATATTTTATTTTTCATGAAATATATTTTAAACTTAGTTGGTATTGTTTATTTGAGATAAATATAAATATAATCTTAGTTTATATATATGTATATAATTTTTTATGATACATTATATATATGGATGTCAAATTGAAAATCGTCAAAAGACAGTTAATTGTATAGATTATACATAAAAAAAATGGGTACAAAATAAAAAAATTATTGTTTTTTAAAAAATTATGAAGAAACACAAAATGATCATCAATTTACTTTAGATAAACATTAAATATAATAATTATAACTAATATTTTCAACCTTAAAATATTTATAATAAATATCGAATTTAAATTACTAATAATATAATATATTTTTTGGCGGGAAAACCCCCCTACTATTTATAAGCGGTTCTCTCTCTCTCTCTCTCTCTCTCTCTCTCTCTCTCTATATATATATATATATATATATATATATATATATACACACACACATACTAGTTTAACACCTGCATATTATGCGGTATTTGAAAATTAGTAATAGTCAATAAAAATACTAAAAGAATAATATTGGAAATTGTACATACAAATCATAACAATATTTTTTCTAATTATAGTAAGACTGGTTTTCATAATAAATAATTTCCAAAATCTTCTTATTGAGAGTCACGAAATTAGTTGTAAAGTATATTAAAATATCCTAAATTTGACGGAAAATCCATAAAAATTGAGTTTGAAAAAATGTAAAACATAAAACACATGCTTGTCACGTGTGAATATGTGATATAAAAAATTAAAATCCATAAGGTACTAATAATTCTATTGAAAAAACGTCGTACATCTAACTTGTAGTATATGTAATATTATTTTATTATTATTTTTTATTCTGCGTAAAACACTAATTTATTCGTGTAGATATATAATGTGTGTATCAATGAATTATATTGGAGTTAGATAAAGAGATTTAGAATATATTTTATATTTATTTTTCTAAGCGTAATATCCATTATTATTATTATTATTATTATTATTTATTTTTTATTTTTC
>BMAC01000164.1:670436-709504 GCA_014905375.1 Phtheirospermum japonicum
TTATGCTAAAATTAACAATTAATTTCTAGCTGTCGTTTTCAATAATCAGGAAACACGTGGTGTGACCCTCAATGGTTCAGGTGTAAGCTAGCCGTGGTTCACAACACATTGTGATTCGAACAACACATTGTTCTTATATGAACTCGTCCCTTAGAGTCCCTGATTAAATAAAAACTCATTTTACTTAATCACTGGTCAAATCAGAACCCAACGAATTATGAGAGGCGCCTAGCAACTACGCATCATAATTGAGGACGACGAGGAGCATTTGAGAGGGGAGGAATTGGTCGAATTGTTGGGGATCGACATAGGAGAAATCATAGATGGAATTGCTGGTTGTGGTACCGAGTTATGCAAAGAGAGCGACGTACCTAAAATCGGGCCAAAAGTGGAGTCGAAACCAAATCAATCGAAGTTTAGAGAGGAGGCGAAGCCATCGCATAATCATTCGAGAATTGTTTCCCTTGGCCCCTACAAGAATTTTAAACGTGCAAAGAACAAAGGTGAGGCGCTTAGCAAGGATTGGACGACGAAGAAGAAGACGTCGAGCGAGGTTTATGACAAGGAGATTCATGATACGAAAATCAAGGTTGGTCAACTAATGCTCTACAAATTCGAACATAAACCGACCAATTTCAAGGCCGAATGGAGTGGCCCATTTATGATAACGGAAATGGATGAGTACGAAGTTGCCACTCTATACGATGAGAGTAAGAAGTCGAGATTCCAAATCCACAAGCATAGAATCAAACCTTTCTACAAGGAACATGGGCTGAATCGCGATCGTGATAAAGAAGAATTAGTGGGGCCCCCACGGGCTAAAAATTGATCGCATGGAATCACGTCGAGCATAGGACATTAAATGTTGCGCTTCTTGGGAGGCAACCCAAGCGATAGTTAGTTTTCATTTTTCCTTATTTTCTTTATTTTATATTGTGTCAATTGCCGTGGTACGTTTATGTGTGTTTTGATGTGCAGAAAATACGATAGAATCGCTTATTCGGGACAACAAATGGTTATAGCAGTAGCTCGCTACCGCAAGGCCTTACCGCTAGTTCCACTCGAGGCGTTAACAATGATGATCAGCCACTAAACCTACCGCTAGCCGCAGCAATCAGGGATAACGATGGGCTGCAATCCAGCCACTTACGACGTTGAGTCGCAGTCTGGCCATTTTAAATCCCAAAAGATGTGCCACCGGGCACTTGCGCGTGGCAATTGATCGCAATCATAGTTGTTTTTGTTATTTGTTTTATTTTTGTAGGACAAATCCAATCACGGGGCTCTAGACAACGGGAAATTGCGCAACTTCAATGAAAGAAATTCGACCATTCATTTTCAGGGACGTTTTCTTACCCCTTTCCTCGTTTGAATTGTTTTTCTTTATATTTATGGCAATCAGGGGATTGCCGAGTTTTTAAGAGGGGGGGATGGTTGAGTAGTGGATGGTTGAGTATGATTGAAAATTTGTGTGCAATTTTTAAAATTTTACGTGATTGTTTGCTATTTCTGCGCTAAATTATGTTTGTTTGGCGTGCCTGTCAAAGTTAGCTATATATGATTTGATGTTTTTGTCTTTGAGCGTGCATAAGTGCATAAATTTTTCAAAATTATTATTTATATATTGTAAAATGGTACTTGGACGCAATTGATTTCGCAAAACCTTAAAAGCAGAGTCAATTCAAAACCTTTTTATGCAAAAAGCCAATGAGTAGCCTGAGTGTTTATCATCTTTGCATGTACTTGAATGAGTTTTGATTTGAGATCTCTTTGAAACCACTGTGTGTAGTGGACTTGGAAAATGAGGTTAAGGCACAGAAAAAACCCTATTCCGGCCATATCCATAAACTTTAGCCACTGTAAATTCCGAATGAGCCAATCATAGCCAAATAATCCATTTCGATTAGCCATGAGTGATATTTGAGTCGACCCCTACAACCCATTAAAAGCGTGGGGTAGGAGTTAGTATTTTTATTGGTTATTAGTGTTTTGAAGTTTTTACAAGGGATTTATGAATTTTTGTAATAAAGGATCACCATCCTTCAAAAAAAAAAAAGAGGGGGATATAAAAATAAAAAATAAAAAATAAAAAGAAAATAAGAAGGATGGTGAATTGTGTTAGTCATTGCCTACGCGCTAATAAAGGCTTGTGTTTATTATTTATTTTATTTTATAAGCCTATTGTTTAGAAGGCATGAGTTGTGTAAGAAGCGTGTTATGAGCTTCAATTGTGTTTAAGTGGTTCGAGCAAAAGTTGGTTTGAAGTTACGAGTTGGGAAATAGCCTAAGTTTAAAGGCTACGTTATGAGTGTTTAGTGAGGTTTTTATCTTTGAACGAGGTGAAGCATATTGCTCCTTGATTAGAATAGGTTTGGTGAGTTATTGATCACGTTAGATCGTGAGTTAGCCACACGACTTATATATTCCATACCCGTCCAAAAAGCCTTACATTACAACCCGAAAAGACCTTTTCCGATTCTTTGTTCGATAACACACTTAATTTGCGATTGAAAAGAGACTGATTTTCGGTGCTTGTTTATTGTGCTTGTATTTGTATGATTTGAGCGTATACACGTCCTATGCAGAAAATACTCGAGTGCTTGAGCGTACACCCCTATATATTTTCCTTTTGTGAGGATGCATGAATTCGATTTTGAAGCGACAACGTAATACGGGTGGAGTGTTTGAAGTTACATTGCATGTACCTATATTTTCAAAATTATTTAAGTAGCATAGCACGACTCATTGCTTGGACTGATTTTCATTTCTTGCTATACTTTGAATCTATCGTTCGTTCAAGGACGAACAAACCAATTAAGCGTAGGGTAGTTGATTAGCACATATTTGTCCTTATTTTTATTAGTATTATAACTTGTTTTTCTTATTGTTTTTGGTATAAGTTGGGTAGTTTAAGCTCTAATTAGTATATTTGTACTCTCAACTTATTTTATCGTATGTTGATCGTAATTGATGCAATTAGGTGATATTTCGTTGTTTTTCACCTTACAGCTAAGTAACCAGAAGAGTTCGGCGCGTAATTAGATGACATTGATGTTCAATAAATGGAGAACGAGCTTTCCGGTGAACGAGTAGCAAAAAGATAGAGAAACTGAGGAAGACGCTCTGTCGCGTCGACTGACACTCCGTCGACGCGAGCCATGATCCACGTGAAGCGTCGACTGAAGGAGCATCCGTCGACACACCGTCGACGCAACTTGCTGAAGCGTCGACTGAAGGAGCGTCAGTCGACGTACTGTCGACGCAATTCTCTGAGGCATCGATCCATGACCGTGTCAGTCGACGCACCCGCCCAGCTGACGCGCACACCCAGGCAGCGGCAGCACCGAGCACCGGCACGCGTCAGTCGACGCACCGTCGACACGGCGGCCCAGAATCGGGATTTTAGGGTTTCTTATGCTCCAAGTTAAGGGAAAACTATATAAACCCTTCTAAGTCCGTCCCAAAAGATATACCTCTCTCCCACACTCTGAATATTCGACCCTTTTGGTTCGAGAACAACACCATCCACATCCATATAACAATAATTGATCTAGATCGAAGATTCGAGGATCGCAAGGCTCCAAGTTCCAATGGTCAGTTCGTGACTCGATTTTCGGGCAAGGTCTACACAATCTCTCCGGATTAGCTGGAGAATTTATTGCGCTTTCTAGTTTAATAAGTACTCTAAACCTTTTATTCGTTTTCGTAGTTTAATTTATGCGATTAAATAGCTGCTTTTCAATAATTGTTCTTGAATTATTTTATGCTTAGAACCCTAGACACTTTTGGTATTACACTCGTAATCTTTAGTTTGATTAATGCTCGGTTATTATTTTTGTTTAATTAATTCGTTTCGTTTACATTGCGTTCTAGATAATTGTTGTTCGTTTATGCTAGTGGATCTTGTTCAAGGTTCTTAGATTAGTTTCTCTAGTTTATATGTTTGAGTTGCTGAAGTAGAATACTCAGTTTTAATTATGGTTAATGCATTTCAATTTCTAGATAATCAAAATTGAACAAACTATTTAAGATTTCCGATTGTATGTTCCTCGAGAGACGACTCGAGTCAAGTTGCCAAACTACGCGCGACCCCGTTCTCTTGCGGGCAAGTTATTGATCTTTTGACAAATTCTCATAAGTAGGCAACACAAAAGATTGAATCAAAACTTTCATTGAGTTATCTAAAGTATTAAAAAGTTATATGTTCACTTAATTATTTATATAACTATTATTAGCTCAGTTGTTTGATCGACATGCCAGGCGACCTATCAAACCCAGTCCATTTGACTTATTGGTCCTCTCTTTTTGAGTCACGTGTTTGATACTTGTTGTTCTCATTTTCATTTATATTTATATTTTGCATCTACTTAACTTTATTTTTATGTGAGACACAACAAACATATAGGTAATAACAACATGAATTTCTTTTTTTATTTTTGATTTTTTTACTTTTTTATGACATATGGTAGTTTAGTATATAAATTAATAATTTTGAATTGTATTATATATAAGTTTATGAAATGTGAGTATTTATGATTTTTAAATATGATATTTTTAAAAATATTATTTAACTTATTTATTTTTAATTTCTAAGAATAATATATATTTTACATTATTTTGTTTAGGTTATTAATTGATTCAAACACTTGACTCGTCCTTTTAAGCCATCTACTTTATACTTCGAATGATTGTTTTAATCTTTTTTTTATATTTATTCAAATTTATTTTTTGTACGTGGGACAGCTGAGATCGAGCTAACCTTGACCATTTGCGCGTTCATCGCTACTTTGACTCCCTCTGATGTTGCACACGTAAAAGCTCAAACTCGCTATACATCTCTTTCATTGCTTAATGATCTCGTATCATGGCCTCTACACCCTCCTATTGTGTCTGAAATCGTGTCTACAACTCCCTCACTCGAGTCATGTCATGCTGAGAGGAGAAAGAACCACTGCCTTTGAAACTCTTCACTGAAGCCACAACTTCCCGCAACAGAAGGTGTCGTAATGTCGGTCCTTAATCCATCTAACGATGTCGAAATAAACCAACCTAGTTATCTAGATTCTTTTAAGAAGCGGTGCTGCTCATTCTGATATACAAACCATTCGTAAATTCTATAATAACCAAAAAATAAGTTAATTTATAACTATTTAGCACAAGAGATATTATATTAGTATTACTACATCTCGTATCAAGCCACGTGTCGTCGTCCTTTTTGTATATACATACAAAAGCATATACCCACTGGCCGACTGACTCGTCTCCCATTCCAGTATATATTCAAAGAAAATTATCAAATAATTAATATTAAATAATTAGATAATGTATTATAATTTAAACTAGTTACTTATGATATCAAGAGAATAATCAATCGAAGATCTAGACCCCCCAATTTGCTTCGATATCCCAGTACCCGGACTAGCATGCTCGTTCCGCCTATTGGTGTTGCACTGGTCGGACCGCTTCTTGCTCTCGGGCTTCTCCCACTCTACATTCCATGCTCTAGTTGAGATGCAAGATAAATACATTTAATTCATTAATCATTCTTATAATATTAGAAACTTATAATTTAATAAATAAAAAAACTATTAATTTACCTCCATACGCCATCATAAATATACCTTGGCTGCTTGCTAGTCTGATCACAATTCTACTTATATTCATTAAACCGCTTCTCGTACTTGTCCACCATCTCGTGGAAAAAAGCCATCACCACCTTTCGCTCACTAGACATATTCGTATCCCAATAACAACTATCCTACGAAATAAAATAATTATAATTCAATTGATATATGATTCTCATGTTACATTAATGATCATCAAAATTTAGACACGAAAATATTAGTTACCTGAAACATATCCCACCACAATTGATGAATATGCTCAGGATTGTCTTATACTGCCACCAGACGGGATGGAGCTTCTTCTCAATGATCTCTCGGAAGAAGTTTGTCAGTCTAACCTCCATATTATGTAGCATGTAATTGTATTTGTGGTTATAAATATTATTTAATCATAACAATGATTAGAATTTTATAATTATTAATTTACTTACTGCTTTGTTCAACGACATAAACCAGGTGTCATATCTCTATAGGGCCCGACATCTATCGAGATGTACCCTCATCGGACGATGTGGGTGCAACCGTATCTTGTATACGCGTTGTATGATTAGTACCAAGCCCCACGTAATCATCATTGAAATTATCTAAATGATTAAATGAAACATAATTTGATCGTCCAAGACCAGAACTGTGTCCTCCCATCAACATATGATAAATATACATATAATACAAGTATTTTACAAAATAAAAGTATATATCAAAAAGTTGAATAACAACATTTAGAAATTGATCCATTTTACTAGATCCAAGTATAAATCAATTAGTTAATATAAGAGCATCTTACAATATGAACAATTTACACATATTTCAACCACAACGACTTCCTTTTAAACTAGTCATCTAAACCGACACTTTCACCTATTAAGTTATCACAACACTCGCATCTGAGCGACGACGTGAGGTGGAGCGTGAGGAGCAGCACCGGCAGCAGGAGGCATTTCAGGAGCAGATGAATGCCCGGATGGCTGACATGTATGCTCGTTTCCAGCAGTACCCCCTCCCAATCCATATGACAGTTTGATTTTTATATAAACTTTGTTATTGTGTCGAACGCATGTAATAATTCTAAAATTTTAAATATTTTTATAATAATTGATTGATTTATTTGTCTTTTCATTAATGATTTTTTTTCAAAATTTTGGGGAATTTTAATAATTGAACAGGAATTAAAATTAAAATTAAAATTAAAATTTAAAAATTATTTAAAAAATAAATAAATAACCGAGGGGAAATACCCTCGGAAATCCCTCGGAAAATCAAAATACCGAGGGAATATTATGCCCTCAGTTTTCCGAGGGAATACATGGCCCTCGGTTTTTCTGAGGGAACATACCCATCGATTTTCTGAGGGGGACGTACCGAGGGGAAAGTTTCCCAAACTTGGCCCTCAGAAAACCGAGGGGTATATACCCTCGGAAATTTCGAGGGCGTCCAGCCCTCGATTTTCCCTCGATTTTTCCGAGGGTTGTACGTGGAATTTTTTCGAGGGTACAGACCCTCGGTTTTGCCCTCGGTTTAATTTTCCGAGGGAAACTGCCCCTCGGAGAGATTTACCGAGTAGGGTTTTTTCGAGGGAATTTTTCTCTCGATTTCTCCCAAAATCGACGGAAAAATTAATCGGAAAACTATTTTTTTTTTGTAGTGACTATTGATCAAATTACATGATAAATGTCAATACGTACATGTTCCATGATAATTATGTAGTAAATGTAGGTTAGATACGTTTCAAGTGCGTAAAATGATATTATATTATTTATTTGAATGTCATTATTTACGTTTTCAATGGAATAAGTTAATCGATCGCATCGTGAATACTTTTTTTTTGGTCAGAAAAAAAAAAATATTAAAATGAAATAGAAAAGGTGACATCCCACAAACCAAAAGGTGCAGATGTTTACATCTTTTTTGAAAAGAGAATATCAAAAAAAATAAAAGGGTATAAGAAATACCCCAAAAATAAAAAAGTACCAAATACAACTATAGAAAGCTAAAACAACAATTTAGGATTTGCAAGCCAATCTTTAAAAGAGAAACTAGACCCCAAAGGATCCTTAACACTAATCGAACTCCATGTTCTAGCCTTAATCTCCTCCATCAATTTGTCCTCCACCATCTCCACATTATTATGTACCATATCATTCCTCCACTTCCACAAGACCCACACTACCCCCAATCAAATACACATCGACACCGATTTACCTCTTTTACCTTTCAAAATCTTATTTTGAAAGAGGATATTTTGGGGTGCCTTCAAATGAATCGCCACCGGAGTATTCAACCAATCAAATATCATCATCCAAATATTATAGGATCTTTTACAAGCAAAGAAAAAATGCTCCGCAGATTCCTCCTCTTTCCGGCAAAAAGTACATAAAGTCTCCTCTATTGATAGGTCAATCCCCCGCTTTTTCATGTTCAACTTTGTTGGCAGCCGGTCTCGAACCATCCTCCACGCATGTGCAACCACTTTTGGTGGCACAAGCTTATTCCACAGCAACTTAAAAGCCTCTCCCATTCTCTCCGTATTCTGGTTCAAGACTTCCTCTGGTTTAAGTAGCCCATATGCATCTCTTGTCACGTATTCTCCAGTAGGCGAACCTCTCCATCTCCAAGCATCATTAAGCTCTTCTTTTAAACAACATCTGCTCACAAGAGACACCAAATCATCAAAAGCATTCAATTCAAAATCAAATAATTGACGTTTCCAGTTCCACTCCCATCTCCACTCACTACCCTCCCACACCCCATCTCCCCTACATTTTTCTTTTTGTCTAGACTAACACTAAATAACCTAGGAAATCTTGACTTCAACGACTCCCCTACCACCCACACCTCTTCCCAAAAAGAAATCTTTCGACCATTCCCCAATACCCGTTCTAAATTTCCATAAAACCACTCCCCACCATACCCTGTCGTTAAATTAATAATATCCCTCCACCACCCCGATAATTTCCCCTTTAACCCTCTAGGGATCAAATCACACGATAAATGTCAATACATATATGTTCGATGATAATTATGTAGTAAAGGTAGGTTAAATATGCTTTAAGTGCGTAAAATAATATTATATCATTTATTTGAATGTGATTATATTTTAAATATTTTTTAATTTAAATGGACCGATGGCACATATTGCCCTTCGAATTTTTCGAATGGATATAATTGCCATTGGATTTTTTCAGGACAAAACGCGCTCTCACAAATCTTTCATTATTGTTTTTGGTAATAATAATGATAAACTTTAGACACGAGTTTTCGAAGAATTAATCAAGAGTGTCTTGATCGAAGATATTTTCCCAAGATAAATAAGTCATTGATAATAGATTCAATAATGTCGAGGGCAATTTTCTCACGGTCAATGCCTTGATATTTTACTTTTAAAAGCCTCTATAATTTACCTTTTTAAAAAAGTGAAATCAAGGAGGTCAAAATAACACCGAACATGATTGTTTTTTAATATATTCTTATCAAATCTGTAAAATGATGACCCATTAAGGATTAATGGAGGAAGATAAAGAATTGTAATTATTTGATGCCAGACAAAAACACTTATTGTAGCTGATTTCAGATTTTTTTTTTCCAAGATCAATTGCATGACAAGGCATCTAATGTATGGCCAAATTAAAGGGTAAAAAGTGGCATTATGACAAAGTTTAACAAATTGATTGGTAAATGTAAAGTTAAAAATAAATAACCTTAAATGTAAACATCAAACGTTAATCATTTTCAATATTCGAAATATGACATTAATTAAGTCAAGAAGATGCCATTCCTGTCTCAACTTTACATTAATTAGTGGGAAAGTGGGATTACAAAGTTGACCTTCATTCAGTCAACTGGAGGTCGTTTGCAGGTAATTAATTATTATCATAACTATAATCATTAGGAACTTATAAAAACTACTCTAAAACCCAGCCTAGTTAAAAAAATATTTATCCTTTGATTGTTATCCTTTTAAACTATAAATACCCGTTGATATTTGTAATTACCTTCTAATACCCCTACAGCGGATGTACTTTTGTAAGTACATAAACAAAAGCGGTAATTTTTTTAATTTTAAAAGATAACTAAGTACGTATCATTTGATCGGGAAGGTTATTTTATGTACTTAATGGAATCCTTTTGCTCACCAATTATGATTTTATGTTACTAAAGTTGATACAGATTCAACTTGCACATTAAAAAAACTACTCAGAAATGGGATAAAAGAAAACATTATAATGGGATAATATATAATTGCCAGAGAATAGAAGATACGTATGGTCTAGTTATGCCTATAGCTAGCAGGCAACTTGTGGAAGTCACATTAATTAATTAAACTCCAAAATCTCTTATATTAAGCCAATGATATTCGTACAGTTTTATATTTTATCTTGTTACAGGAGATAATTAAATAAATAATAGTATATATAATTTAATACAGTTTAATAAATAATATATATGTGAGTAATAAATATATCGAGACGACCAGCATTCGGGAGTGATTTTGAAAAGAAAAGGTTTCAATTCGCAATAGCATCATTGGGTGAATTAAAAAAAAAAGTTTCAATGCGGATTGAAACTTTTTATTTATAAATGATCTGTTCAAGACGTTATAAATTCAACATACATCAACATCACAATTGCGTCATTAAAATTATTTATGACGCGAATATATTAATTGGCCATGTGATAATACTTAATATGTAAACCGCGTGTAACCTTAAAACCGTGTGCAAACATTCAAAAAAGCTGACAATACTCAGTTGTAGGGCTTGGCAAAACAATTGAAAAACCGCTCAAATCGACCAAATCGAATTGCGACGCACTGGTTTTAATAGTTTATTAAATAAATTGTAATTAAATATTTTTTTAACAAATCGCACCATAATAAAAAGTGCAATTTAATACATAAGCTCAAAATCAGGGACAGTATACCATGGACCCAGGTGCACCTTATAAGATGCACCTGTAATTTAATTTATTATTGTATATAACAGATACATATCATCACATATAACTGGTACATATCATCACAAGTAATTGAATTCTAAATCTAGAATTTAAAATCCTAAAATTAAAAAAAAAACCTAAAACAATAAATTAAACCCTAAAAATGAAAAATTAATCCCTAAAATAAAAAATTAAACCCTGAAATTGAATATTCTAAATCCTAAATTTCTGTCGCATATCATCACATATAACTGACACATATCATCACATATAACTAACACATATCATCACATATAACTGACACATATCATCACATATAACTAACACATATCATCACATATAACTGACACATACCATCACATATAACTGGCAGAATGATAGAAATAAAATGGAAAATTAAATTAAAAAAATAAAAAAACTAAACCTTAAAATGAAATATTAAACCCTAAAATGAAAAACTAAACCCTAAAATGTAAAACTAAACCCTAAACTCTAAATTTTTGACACATATCATCACGTATAACTATCATATATCATCACGTATAACTGTCAGATATCATCACATATAACTATCAGATATTATCACGTAAAACAGGGTGCACCTAGTAAGGTGCACCCAGGTCCACCTAATAAATTGCCTCAAAATCACAAGGATCACACCGCTATTTTATGCAATATATAATTTATATTTTAAAATATATAATATAATAATATATTCAGATTTTATATAAATATATAATATTTTAGTACATTTTTTATTTTATCAATCTGCTAATATAAAGAATAAACCATATTAAGTAGTACTTATTTACCGTAGTAATTTATGATCATTATATGAAAATATTTATAAATATTATTTATGCCTTTTCTCTTCTTTTGCTTACAAAAATATTTTTTGTTCTTTTTCATTGCAGACTTTATATAAGGAAAATATACTCTACTATGTGTTTTTTTTTTTTCCAATTAACATATTTTGCCTATAAAGATTTTAGTCGACTATCTTAAATTTTAGTAAGTCGAAAGCTACAACCTATTCAGTGGAAATGGTTTATAAAACTTAGATACTTAAATTAATCACGTACAAGTTTTAACTGATCATTTGCAAATTCATATTCTGAAACTTTATATTGTTTAAAAGGTGATCGAGGACTTGATGTTGAGTTACTAATTGTATTGCAATTTAATGTTTTTTCTCTCATTCAGATTTCTTTGTGAATGACATTTTTTGGTTAATTTATATTTTTTTCTATATTAATAGGTTAGATCTTTTTAAATAAATTTATCGGTTGGTGGGAATAAAAGCATCCTACAATAAATGCAATGTAAAAGTCCCATTTGCTTTCATCCGTAATTTTCTACACTAGACTTTGGTTCCAAAGTTTTCATGTTTTGAATTGGTTTACACATCCAGTTGTTGGTGGTAGAAGATTCATTACTTGTACTATTTTTTTTATTTTTTTTTAAGATCATGCAAGATACGACATCAAATATTGTCTTGATTATATATGGTAAGAATGTAACGGAACGAGTGAAAAATTCTAAGCACCGGCAGAACGCCAACATGAGAATAACACATTTTTATAGTTGTTATGAAATTATGAAAACTAAAAATCCTAATATGGGAGTATTCCTTATTATGAATATTAAGTATAATTAGGAAATTTAATCCCACATTGTGAAGGAATCCTATCAGGTGGTGGACAAGTCACAATAATCTTATAAATAGGGAATTCAGACCCTTATTTCACAAGCTTAACATCTCTCTCTCATGCTCATCTCTCATGCTCTGATGCCCATCTCTCCGACCCTTATTTTACAAGTTTGATAACTTCTACAACCCCTCATGCTCTCAAATCTTATGCTCTAATGCTCATCTCCGAGGCCCTAAAACTTATGATTTCTCGTGATCTCTTATATCACACATCTCATCTTATGCTCTCATCTCTATCATGGATTATTGATTTATGGATTTTATGGCGAGTTCTCCTTTAGGAGAAGCGAGCTCTTATAAAGGTGACGAGGACCCTAAAATGGGAATACGTCTCTCGTCTCTTGGGAACACGTCTCTTATCTCTTGCCTATACAAGTCTATACAAAGAGGACACATGCCTCACTTTTACTCTACACTACAAAAAAATTCGGCAGTTCTGACGGCCAAATCCGTCAGAATTTCATCAGTATATGAAATACTGACGGCCTCCTGACGGATAATGGCCGCCAGTATTTTTGTGGTCAGGATTCTAGTATCCTGACGGGAAAATGTACCCGCCAGAAATGCCGGCGGATTCCTTGACGGATAATCCCGCCAGCATAAACCCGCCAGTATTCCTGTCGGGTTTGACCCGCCAGGAATATCTGATACTTTACTGGCGGGTGGGCCGCCAGTATTCCTGGCGGGACCAACCGCCAGGAAATACTGGCGGGGTGGCCGTCAGCATTCCTGGTGGTTGGACCCGCCAGGGAATCCTGGCGGAGTGGCCGTCAGCATTACTGGCGGAAGGGCCCGCCAGGATTTCCTGGCGGGTTCGTCGTCAGCATTCATGGTTTTTGCATTCAACATTACACTGGTTTCCTGACAATAATTTGCTGTAATTCTGATATATTAATTAATAATTAAATTAAAAATAATAAACAGATAAAATTTTAGATAAATAAACTATCCACTAATAAAAAAATCAAAACAAATCATTCAATAACTAAAAATCAATTCATCTGTCGAATGTATAACAAAATCCTAAACTATCCATCCATATCTAAATCTGCCCACCATCCGGATCACGGGGAGGCCGACGAGCCATGACCTGAGTAACAGCTTCTTCAATCTGCTGTTGGAGCCTCAACTAGGAACGCTCCTGCTACTCACGGATCCGCTGAATTTCCAGCGTCTGCTCCTCGCAGATCCGCTGAAGCTGCTCCTGCTGGGACTGCACCTGCGTCTGGAGCTGACGAACATCGGCGGTGGAGGTGGAAGAAGTACTGCAGCTCTTTTGAGTCTTCCCAAAGAATCCAAGGCCATAACGTCGACACTTCCTATTCCCGACAACCTGTAGGTAGACCTCGTTCGGGTCTACCTGAGAGCTGCTATCATCAGACGACGCAGCACGCCTCTCCTCCAAAGCCCTCTCATAGTCCTCCTGATAAAAAAATTTTCAACTATTATTACTAAACAACTTTTATCAGATTTTATAATAAATCAGATATATATAACATATAAAACTTACAGCTATCCTCTGGGTTTTGGGATCCGTAAATGTGCCGTCGGGATTTCGATGATACCTCAGCAGAAGCTCGTAGTTACTGGGCTGCGTACCCGTCTTTGCAGCCTGTATTTAAAGATACATTTACAAATAATGAATTAATTAAAATATAAAATTATACATGTTCAATAATATAATTAATTATTTAAAATATTATCATCGACATACAATCTCGGCCGCCTGTCGATTAGCCGGCATAGACCCACCTCGATGCTTCGCTATACCAGTCGAAGGGCCGCCGGGCTCGCTCATCCTGTTCCGCCTGGCCTTCTAAGATTTCTCCACCTCCTCAGGCCGCTGAAACTCCAACAGCCACCTGTTCCAAGTCGTCTCCCCTACAATAGCAGGTATCGTCCTATTCATTCGATACGCCTTCCTCCACTCAATATATAGAATGCCGTCCTGATGGCATTCTCGTCGTACATACGAGTGTCCCACCACACCAATCCCTATAAAAGAAATACAATTAGACAAAATAATTAAGTAATTTACTTAACATAAATAAAAAAATACTTCAAAATTACCCTAAAACGAGACCACCACGTCTGACGATGGCTGTCCGGGATGTGCTCGTATTTCCACCCTGCTGGGTGGATACGAGCCTCGTGTATAGTCCTGAGATAGGTCAGCAAGTCCTTCGACGGACTTCGTAACCTAAAAATTAATAAGTTTATTTCAATATATGTCAAATAATTAAATTATATATTGAAAACATAACAAATTTGATATGTTACTTACCTATTTACGAGCACATATACCTCGATCCCGAAAGTCCTGACCTCTGTACCATTCGTGCTTGTCCCCGCCTCATCAGACGGGGTAGATGGAACAGTATTATCGAGGTCCAAGTCGGTGGCATCATCCTCATGGTGTCCCGAGGACGATGAGACGGGAGAAATCCGATGATGAGCACCTCTACCAGGCATCTATCATACAACATATTTTTATTAATAAATAAAATTTTACATAATTATATATATATATATATATGTGTGTGTGTGTGTGTGTGTGTGTGTGTGTGTGTATGTTTATATGATTATCCAGATTATCTTTGACACTCGTAAAATCTTCAAACCTCAACCTTAACTTTCAGACTCATCTTCGTAGATTTCTTCGTCTTCTTAAGTTAAATCTAGTTCATCCCTTTCTGACTCTTCTAAATCATCATTGACCGACTCGTCGTGTTCGTGATTGAGAGGGTCGTTTAATTGGAAGTCGACATCCTCTAATTGTATTGCAGGAAATGTCTCTACAACATCTTCTTGGAATGACTGTTGTTCAGGCACGCGAGGCTCGATATAATCCACCGTCGATCGAGTTTTGATTTGACAACTTGCCCACCAATCTAGTTTGTCTCGCTTCAAACTCGGATACGAAGTGTAGTGCACTTGAGTTGCTTGGGATGCGAGTACAATTGGCTCATATCGATTGAATCTACGTTTATGATTGATGTCAACGAGCTTATATTGAGGGTGAATTTTCTTGCCGGCTGGAGTTGGATCAAACCACTCACATTTGAACAAGAGCGTCCTTCCGGTCGTTTGAAGCCCGTGATACTCCAATTGAACAACTTCTAGAAGACAACCGTAATAATCCATGTAATCTGGCCCATAATTTGTTCCTCGTATACAAACTCCTGTGCTCGACGTTGATCGTTCAGAGCCATATGAGAGCGTGTGAAATCTATATCCATTTATCTTACAACCGTTGAATGTGTTCACAACACGTGATGGACCATACGCAATTGACCTCATATAATCGTCATTTACATTGTTCAAAGGATCTCGTGCCTACAATAATTTTATGTTTTCAAATGTTATAATATATCTTAATTGCCACGTAATTTTATAAATAATTAAAACTCACGTAGCTCTCAAACCAAACAGGAAATTCAGCGTCCACTTTTCTAGCCAGTGCCTCATCTGTAATGTTCGGTTGGTGACATTTGATACCATCTTCAAACAAACTACACATTTAGATTAAAATGAAGAATTATTATAATATTTAATTAATAGATTTCGATAATTAGGGGTGCAACGAATTTGAATTGTCAACCTGATAAATTGTTGGAGTTCAACACAATTTAGTAACACATATCTTTGGGCCTCGGCCAATTCTTCATCCGACAAGAATCTTTTCCCTACGTCTTAGAAATCTTCACCAGTATTTTTGAAAATAGATAGAACGTTTGGATTGTCGTCTTCATCATTTTGAACTTCTTCATTACGATTTAAGTTGGTCATTTTTATGGAGACATTATCGTCAAAGAAGTACGAAATAAAATTCGACGCCTCTTCAACTAGATATGCGTTTGCTATCGAGCCTTCAACACACGCTTTATTCCTTACATTATTTTTCAACTTGCGAAGATACCTCTCGAAAGGATACATTCACCTATATTGCACTGGACCAGTAATTCTCGCTTCGTATGGTAAGTGGACGGGCAAATGTTCCATTGAATCGGAGAAACTTGGTGGAATATCATCTCAAGTTGACAGAGTATTAGGGGAATYTCACGCTCTAAACGACTCATATCAGCAGTTCCAATGACTCTCGCAATCAGATCTCTAAAAAACAAACTTAACTCTGTTAATGCCTTCCACACTGGATGAGGAAGCAGTTCTCGAAATGCAATTGGGATCAACCGCTGCATAAACACGTGACAGTCATGGGTTTTCATCCCGTACAATCTCAACCCTTTCTTATCAACACAACGACCTAGATTTTGATGCGTACCCATCAGGAAATTTGAGAGTCTTTATCCATTAACACAATGCAACTTTCGACGGCTTATCGAGCGTGTACGACGCTTTGGGATACTTTCCTGATGCGTCTGCATGAAGTTCGGGATGGTGACAGTATTTTGCTAACTCATCTCTTGATTTCGAAGTGTCTTTTGTCTTCCCTTTGACATTCATCACCGTGTTAAACACATTATCAAAAACATTTTTCTCAATGTGCATAACGTCTAAATTATGACGAATCAAGTTAGTGCTCCAGTAAGGTAAATCCCAGAAAATACTTCTTTTTCTCCAACCACTATTCTTTGCTATTAGTCCGTTCACACGTTCTACACTTTCATCGGTTACCTTCAGAAGTCCTAGCCTTTCAATTTCGGCCAAAACCTCTGTTCCAGAATGCACGTGCGACAGCAGAGCTTCAACCTTTCTATTTTTTCTAATTTTTTTTTTATCTTTACAAAGTCGATGATCACATTCTAGAAATTTACGATGGTTATCAAACCATTATTGTTTCATACTCTTTTGTAGGGTAAAAGCGTCTGAACGCTCCATGCAGTACGGACAAGCCATTCGACCGGCCGTACTCCAACCGGACAACATCGAGTATGCAGGAAAGTCGCTAATGGCCCACATAAAAGCCGCTCGCATCTGAAAGTTCTATTTTTTAGATACATCATACGAGAGAGCACCGTCGGACCACAGCTGCTTCAGCTCCTCAATCAATGGCTATAAAAAAACATCTAATTTATCTTTGGGATTTTGTGGGCTCAGGACGAGAATGCTGAGAAACATATACTGCTCTTTCATGCACATCCATGGAGGCAAATTATATGGTGTGACAATCACCGGCCACGAAGAGTATTGTTTTTCGAAACTTCCAAAAGGTTGAAATCCGTCTGTACATAGACCCAATCTTACGTTTCGAGTTTCAGCGGCGAACTCTAGATGAGTTTGATCGAAGTGCCTCCAAGCCTTAGAATCTAACGGGTGGTGCATGACACCATCCTCTACCGTATGTTCTGCATGCCACCGCATATCCTTTGCCATTGTTTTAGATGCGTACAACTTCTGCAGGCGGGCCATTAGAGGAAAGTAAAACATCCTCTTGTACGGAATTAAGTTGGACTTGCGCCTTTTAGCTAGTCCCTTCTTCGCGGGTTTAAACCGTGGATGATCACAAAACTTGCACTTATCCAGAATCAAATCATCCTTCCAATAAATCATGTAGTTCTTAACGCAACAATCTATCTTCTCTATTGGTAACCCTATACCTCTCAACAACTTCTTACTTTCGTAGAAATTATCTGCAACATTATTTTCTTTTGGCACGATCTCTTTGATTAAATCAATAAATTGATCATAACATTTATGAGAAATGCCATGCTCCGATTTTAAATTCATAAGATGGGCAACTAAAGACAACCGATTGTGTTTCTCGCAGCCGGGATACAGAGGTTTTTTTGCAGCTTTCAGAATATCAAAAAAAATTTTCGCCTCGGGATTAGGTGGTTCATCCAACTCAATGTCATTCATGTCGAAATCGGAACCGACAACATCTCGCTCCATATAGACGTACGCATTTGATGATGATCCCCTAATTTCAATATCAGCAGGCGATAAGACGTGATATGTTTCCCCGTGATGAGTTCAAATGTAGTAATCAGCAATGAACCCTTTGGTACCGATGTGACATTTTATCTTATCGATAGTCCTATTACTAGAATTCCTACACTTAGTTCGTGGGCAAGGGCATTTTAGTTTATCACCGTCCCTCTCTGCAGAATCATGAGTGAGTGCAAATTGTACAAAACTATCTACACCGGCCACGAACGCCGGATTTAGAAATCCAGAAATATTTCGTTTGTACATCCAACTACGATCATCAGCCATCCTAAGATTTTTGAGTGTTAAGCGTGTTATAGAATTAAAGAAGGTGGCAAATTTTCGGTAGCATTACGAGAAGAATAAGTAATTCGAATTGTAATTGGTAAGGCTTCTATCCCATTCAAGAACGTGACGTTTAGTAGTATGTATTATCTTAAAATTAGTATTTTTCTTAGATTCAAAATTTCGGCAGCATCTCCCCTCAGTTCTCGTAGTGAACGTATATTTCAGTGCACCCGAGAACAATTAGAGAGATGCAGAAACCGAAATTTCAAAACTAAAAAAAAAACATACACATAAGATAACCATACTACAAATCATATTCTCAAACTGTCCAAAAATGGGACAATTCAAAATTTAGTATCAAACTCTATATTTGATACTAAATCTCAAACGGGTCTAAGGAATATTGGAATAATTCAAAACTTAGTTTCAATCTTTTCTATTTGATAGTAATTCTCAAACAAGTGATCTATATGAATCGCGTCACTTCGCCAAGGTTCCAAATAAGCAATTATCACCGTCAAATTTTTGAAAAATATTTTGAAAACATAAATAAAATCACGTGACACCCTATCACGTTTTTAGAAAAAACTTTGAAAACCCGCTATTGGAGGGACAACACCTCCCGGCCGACGCCGTAACCCACGTCAATAGCCGACGGTATACAACCAACAACACCAATGACAATAACATATATAAACAAAGTTAAACCCTGGCCGATCACCACGGCCTCCCATGCATGAACAATATATATACAATTTTTTTTTTAAATCCTGGCCAATCACCACGGCCTCCCATGCATGAACAATATATATACAATTTTTTTTTTAAATCCCGGCCAATCACCACGGCCTCCCATGCATGAACAATATATATACAATATAATGGGTGAATAAACCCTAAATTTGAAAGCAAACCCTAAATAATCTAATGATAAACCCTAATACAAGATTGCTTCTAGTTAGGTAGATTCTGAAGTAGACACTTTGTCTATAAAGAGCCACACAGCACTCGAATACAGGTCATCGCTTTCCTTGACCACCCTCACCATGTCTTCTCCAAAAATCAACCGGCTCCTTGCTAGCATGGTCACTAAAAACAGACGTCTTCATCGACTGTATCTACTGCTGAATTACAGATGTTTGGAGCCGACATGGGGAGGGCGTTTGAGGAGGACAATCTCTGTACGGGTGCTGTGTGCGCTCTGTATAGACACGTATACTCCAGAATCTACACAAGCTTATTTATTACTAAAATGGCCCCTAATTAATTAATTATTCGTAATTTGAACCCTAATTAATTGATTATTCATAATTTGAACCCTAGTTATGTAATTATTACTAAATTGGACCCTAATTATATAATCATTACTAAACTAGACTCTAATTAATTGATTATTCCTAAATTGAACCCTAATTATGTAATTATTACTAAATTGAACCCTAATTAATTGATTATTCCTAAATTGAACCCTAATTATGTAATTATTACTCAATTAGACCCTAATTATGTTATTATTACTAAATTGGACTCTAATTAATTGATTATTACTAATTTGAACCCTACTTTATGTAATTATTACTAAATTGGACCCTAATTATGTAATTATTACTAAATTGGACTCTAATTAATTGATTGTTCCTAATTTGAACCCTAATTAATTGATTATTCCTAATTTGAACCCTAATTATGTAATAATTACTAAATTGACCCTAATTATGTAATTATTACTAAATTGAACCCTAATTAATTGATTATTCCTAAATTAAACCATAATTATTGATTATTCCTAATTTGAACCCTAATAAATTTATTATTCCTAAATTGAACCCTAATTATGTAATTATTCCTAAATTAAACCCTAATTATGTGATTAATCCTAAATTGAACCCTAATTATATGATTATTACTCAATTGAACCCTAATTATTCGATTAATCCTAAACTGACCCCTAACTATATGATTATTACTAAAATTAACCCTAAACTTAACCATAATTATGTGATTATTATCTTAACCCTAATCTAGAAAATTAATTATACAATAATTTCATCACAAAAAAATAATAAAAAAATAATAATAATAACAGAAAAAAAAAATGGGAAACTTACCTTGGCCGACGGAAGCTGGAGCGACGACGACGGCGGGCGACAGTTGTGGACCTTGGGCTGGGCGGAAGTGGAGGCAGGCGGTGGTGGTGGACCTTGGGCTGGGCTCGACTGCGGCGCGGTGTAGGCAGGCGACCGCGGCTTCGGAGCGGAGCGGCGCGGCAACGGTGGGCTGGACTTCGGAGCTGGGCTCGGCTACGGCGTTTGCGATGGTGGGCTGGGCTTCGGAGCGGAGCGGCGGTGGTGGCGATGATGGCTGCGGCGGCGGTGGCGAGGATGCTGCATTTTTTCGCAGAAAACAGAGAGAGAAAGAAGGAGAGAAAGTGAGGCGGGGGAAGGGTCTGGGGCCGATTTTTAGGTTAAGATCCTGATGGCCGATGGCCGTCAGGATCCTGACGGCCACGACCATCAGCGTATATATAATTATTTTTTTTTAAATTAAGAATTATATCCTGACGACTATGGCCGTCAGCGATGCCAAAATTATATACTTACGGTCATGGCCGTCAGTATAATAAGTATAATGAAGCAGGATAAACTCTCGCTCATTCGCTGACGGTTTATTGGCGATTTCCATTGCTGACGGCCATAGCCGCCAGTGTACCCGCCAACATTTTATTCCGCCAGTAAGTCCGTCAGTAATGCTGACGGCTTTTTGCCCGTTAGCATATCCGCCAGGATTGCCGTTTTTTTTTGTAGTGCTACATCGATTTTATTTTATATCTATAGCTCTTACGCGCTATTGAGCTCTCATACATCTCTCTCGAACACTACCTGACTTGAGCTTCGGAGGGCCTACGCCGGGGCCGCCAACCTTGGGTTCTGTTTTGCAGGTTGTATAGGTCGCCAGGAGCCTTTTGGAGTTCTATCAGGTCGCCATGAGACTTCTAAAGATCTTTCAGGTCGCTGATCCCATATTTAAGGTCAGTAACCCCTATTCTTGAAGCACTAATCTTTTTGGTCGCATCAAGTGGCGCCGTCTGTGGGAATACGATGGACATCGAGTTCTTGAGCGAAAGACATGAGAATACACAATTTAATCGATCATGAAACCATCACATATAAGTTCTAATTCTCTATGGCTTTTAAAAATTGGTGGTGTGTTTTACTTATCATAATTGAGAACTCTTATGTGGAAACTCATAAGGGTCGATGGGGTATTAATCATGCATGAAGTTGGATAGATTGGTCTTGTGATTCTTCCGTGCGTAAGATAGAATGGGCGATGGAGGAATTAATCACATATGGAGAATTCTAATTGGCTTTATTTGATAACATATGGTTTAGTTTTATGGGGATATGCATGTGGTTTAGCATTTGGTTGAGGGAACTTATTTGATAACATATGGTTTAATTTTATGGGGATATGCATTTGGTTTAGTACTTGGTTGATGGGACTTATTTGATTCTATATGGTTTAATGGTGATATCGTGTTTATGGTTATGGGAAAGGGCAATAGTTGAATTAATTTGCAACGAATATGTTTGATTAATATATTCTTCATGGGTTGGTTATGTGCTTGAGAATATGTTTGATTAACATATTCTTTTACTTGATTGATTATGAGTCTATATGGATATGTCTTGAAGATATGGATATATTCAGCTCGCCTCATAGATAAGCTCATGGAGGATTAATTGGGCCTAAAAGTTAATTTAATGGGCGCGAATAAGGGTTGCGATGCTCGTATCCTATTTATCGATTATTTTTATGATCGTATACTAACGGATTGAATGCAGGTCTATGGGCGCAATTAAGGATTGCGATGATCGCATCTTACTTATAGATTATTTTTATAATCGTATACTAACGGGTTGAGTGCTGGTTTACCTGTTTAGTTCGTTTTCACTTTGTTTTTGCAGGGTTAATTTATGAGCTGCCCGACATCTAACTCGGGGATGATCGACTCAACTAAACACGACGAGCTCGCTTATTTACATGAATTTATCTTGATTTTTAGATATATTTGGTTTGTATTTTAGTTGGATTTGTTATTGATTTCGGTTTAAGTTGGATAGATTAAATATATTTTCATATTTATATATCTCTGACTTATTTTACCATGATTTGATCTATAATATTGGATTTTATGTTTATTTCAGGGATTTTGAAGTATTTTGGTCTGGAGATAGTCGAGTGTGGGCCCGCGAGTGGAGTTTTAACGAGATTGGGCCTCGATTTGAAGTGTTACAGCTGACACTGGGTCTGCTATCCACTCTGGGTTATTTAGTGTTAACACTGTTTCGGAAATTAAGAGCCCTCGGCCCATAAAATATGCAAGCCCGACTCCAACGTATTTTTAAAAAGGATATGACTATATTAGAAGCAGATGGGGAGACTTGGGGAAGGGGAGAAGACTTTTCCTTTGAAGTATTAGAAGATAAGAGTTATTATTGGAAATAAAATCAAGATACCTATTTGAAGAAGGATTTGGTGATAGAAAAAGAGACCACCATATCCTATAAAAGGAGGGGGATGCCCAGCGCCCAGAATACCAATTTTTCTTCCGTCTCTCGAACCTCTTGGGATTGACAACTGAAGTGTAGTTTTTCGTGGATCAAAATATTTGAAAGTTCATTTGGCTCGGTATTATTGGAATTCGATTCGATTATGAGTTTCAATGTGTTTCAAGCTTGGAAAATGAAAGAAAAATAAAAACAAAGCAATTAAACTAACTAAGCAAAGCTAAGGAATTGAAATAACAAGTCGGTCGGATGCCTCGGTCGTATGCCTTAATTGAAAATGCAAGTAATAATGAAAATAAGCAAGAAAATGCAATATTTCACCGAGTACAAGCATGCAAGCACAAGGTACAACTATGCATAAAATCCTAAATAATGCAAATTATCAAAAATTGAAAGCACCAAAATAAAGAGCAATAAAAGTTGACGTAAAATTTCAAATCTTTCGGAAAAATAACAAGAAACGAAGAGTAGATCTAAGACTCAAGCTAAAACTATGCATGGGAATTTAATTCAAAATAAAGCATAAGTAAAACTCAAAGCCATGATGATCAAGGACCCGATCTACGATCTAGGTGTGTCACTCAACTAGAATCCATAATCAATTCACAAGTTTCATCATGAAATCAAGTGGCTAAGACAAAACGCATAATTGAAGAACATGCATGAAAATGAAGAACAAAGCTTGAAAGTAAAAGGAAAGCTTACTAAAATTAAATGGAGAATCCCAAACTTGAATTACAAATGAAACTGCTAATCCAAATGAGTATTTGGATTCTTCTTGAGCTTACAAACCCAAGGAAATTGCTTGAAAATTAAATCCAAAACCTAAGAGAGAGAAAGTAGATCTAGAGAAAAAAGATGAGAGAAAATTAATTCCCAAGCCTCATGCAAGAGTTGGGGAAAGAGTCTCCCCTTTCTGGGGTTAAAAATGGGTTTTAAATAGCTATTAGTAGGGGCAAAATCATAAATTCGCGCTGATTCCCGGACTTCCAGTCGATCGACTGCTAGTGGCCAGTCGATCGACTGCGGTCGATCGACAGTAAGCAGTCGATCGACTGCTTCTTGGAGAAGTATCGATTATTGGGAAATCTCTGGAATTGAGTTGATCCTGGAGCAGTTCAGTCGATCCGGGAGGGTCGGTCGATCGACTACCAGTCGATTGGGCAGCAAGCAGTCGATCGACTGCTTCTTGGAAAGGAGAGGAAGTCCCTGGAATTGAGTCGATTTTCAGCATTTCAGTCGATTCTTGGAAGGGCAGTCGATCGACTGCCAGTCGATCAGGCAGTCGATCGGTAGCTTTTCAGTCGATCTCAGCTTCTTCCGGCACGGTTTCTTCGTTTCGGCACGGATTTTGGACTTTAAGGTCTCGACTCGATCTTGGACACCTCCCAATGCGACTTAGAGCAACTCTAACTCCCTTGGCCACCTACAACATAAGAATTTGGACTCAAAAACCTCATGATTTATCATTACAACACACCAATCAATCTCAAACTTAAAAATAATAGAATAATCTAAAACCTTAACAAAATAAGACTCAAACTACTACAAATAACGCTAAACTCTAACTAGAAACACAAGATAAAATGCCACAATTACATGCAAAACAACTACCCCACACTTATCGGTTTGTTCGTCCTCGAACAACAAAAATAATCGAGAGTGTACATGCAATGAACCACTTCATATAAAGAGAAAAATCCTTGTGCTTGTCCTTATTATTATGGTGATAGTACCAACATAGACTCGCTATTTTCATGCATTGCTCGTATTACCCTTTATCAAAAGCAAGCCAAATCGATGACTTCCTCTCAAAGGGAGTTTTGGAGGTGTTCGCTCAATTCGCTCAAGTGTATATAGGACGTGTTTACGCTCAAGTCGGGCAATACATGCACCTTGTCAAGATTTCACAAATCAAACGCTCGAAATTGCTCAAGTACATGACCAAGTAAGAATCGAAAGAGGTCTTTATTATGGGTTGTAATGTTGGCTCTTTGGTAAGGTATGGAACATTTGGATATAGTGGCTAACACACGATCAAACGTGATCAATAACACACAAAATCCTAAAATCTAAAACCCGAAGCTTATAATCGCTTCACCTTTCCCAATTTGCCAAACTTTCATTCGAAACCCTTTCATCTATTCACACACTTTCCCGACTTTTATTTTCACAACACTTAGAAGCATTTTGAATTTGCTTCTTTTCACTCAACTTAGCCTTTGAATTAGGCTTTATACTCTTGAACGCACGCTTTATCACTTTTCGTGATTTGTGTTGGAGTATTATTTTTTTTTTTTTTTTGTATAAGCAACTCAAAACCCAAACCCCACACTTTATTTCCCCACACATCTCTCATTAGCTAATAACCACACTCTCTTGCCTCACTAACATGAAGATATAAGAGCTAAAATCGAGCTCGGCTAACAAGAAACGGGATAGAGGCTCAAGGGGGCTCATTTGGGATTTTAAAGTGGCTTAAATATATGAATATGGCCGGAACAAGGGTGATATATGTGCCTCGAGGTCATTTTCAAATTCAATCATGTACGAGCAAAGTCAAACCTCCTCAATGCAATTTCCATAAAAATTGCAAGCAAGCCGATAAATCACACAAGGCTACTCACTAGTTTGCACCGAATTTGGGAGCGAAATCAAAAGAGATTTTAGAGCTTTGCAATCTTTTCACGAGAAAACATTGATTATATATATATATATATATATATATATATTATATATATATATATATATATATATATATATATATATATATATATATGCGAGTTTGGACGAAGCACAAAAATTCAACCCATCACACAAGAGGCCATAAACATGCAAAAACTCGACAAGTAAACTATTCAAACTTCCAAGCACGTGGAGTTGTTCAAACATGTAATCGAGACACAAAAGACACAAAAATCGACTCGACCATATAAAAGCGCAAGTAGTAAGCGTCGCTTCGCCAAGAATGCGTCACTTCGCCAAGGCTCGAGTTGAGAACAACAAATCATGCTTGATATAAACCGGACCCTAACCACCTACCCACCCCACACTTAAACCATGCAATGCCCTCATTGCATTTTAATGAAAATCAAGTAAAAGGAGGGTGAATAGAAACTTCCTCAACCGAGCGAGTTTAGGTCGAGCTCGGTGGGGTCCACCTAGGCATCTAAGCAATCCAAGCAAAAACGAGCATGGCTAGCTTCTCCCGGCTCCACGATCGCTATCAATCTTATCAAATCGCCCAATGGTTGGAGTCGAAAAACAAAACCTAGAAAAGAAAATCACTCAAAATCAAAAACACAAGGAAATATGTACATGAACTCAACTAAATATTTTTTTTTTAATTTTTCAAATGTTTTTGGATTTTTGAGTTTTTGAATGTTTTTGGATTTTTCAATAAAAGAAATAAAGAAAGAAAGAAATGGAAAGAACATGGGTTGCCTCCCAAGAAGCGCTTGTTTTACGTCACTAGCTTGACGAACTCCCTTTCATATTATGGAGGAGTCGAGGCGGGAGGATCAATTAATGCTATCGCGTCCTCGACGGGAGGTAAAAGGAAACCATTTCGGTAGGGCTTGACTCGATGGCCGCTGACTTGAAATTTTTCTTGAGTCTTAGGGTCGATCAAGGTCACCGCCCCACTCGGGTTGACATCTTCAATGGTATACGGCCCCGTCCACTTGGATTTCAACTTGCCGGGGTGAAGAGCCAAACGTGAATTGAATAGCAAGACGGGCATCCCAACCTTAAGCTCCTTCCGAACCAACCTCTCATCGTGGATTCGCTTGGTCCTCTCTTTATAAATCCGAGCATTGTGATATTGATTTTCTCGAAGCTCCTCCAACTCCTCCACTTGCATCATTCTCTCGAGATCGGCCTTCCTCAAATCCAAATTCACGGCTCTCATTGCCCAAAACGCCTTGTGTTCTAATTCAACGGGTAAGTGACAAGTCTTACCAAAGGCCAAAGTATAGGGGCTCATGCCAAGAACCGTCTTATAGGCCGTTCGAAGGGCCCACAACGCATCATTCAACTTTCGCGACCAATCCCTTCGACTAGGTTGCACCGTCTTCTCTAGCACACTCTTCACTTGTTTGTTGCTCATCTCGACTTGCCCCGAAGTTTGGGGGTGATATGGCGTGGCAACCTTGTGCTTGATACCATAGACCCTCATAAGTTTCTCGAAAACCTTGTTGCAAAAGTGGCTACCACCATCACTTATTATAACTCTTGGGAAGCCAAAACGAGCACAAATGCTCTCTTTCACGAACTTGACGACAACCTCGGCGTTATTCTTTCGTGTGGGGATGGCCTCAACCCATTTAGAAATGTAAAAAACCCCCACGAGGATGTATTCAAAACCATCAACCGACTTCAGAAACGGGCCCATGAAGTCAACTCCCCAAACCTCGAAGATTTCAACCACCAAATTTCCCACCAAGGGCATTTCGTTCCTCTTCGATATGCTCCCCGTTCGTTGACATTTATCGCAAGTTTGAACGTGAACTTGAGCATCGTAATGGAGAGACGTCCAATAGAAACCCGAACTCAAGATTTTAAGTGCCGTTTTCCTTCCCCCAAAGTGCCCTCCGGCTTGATGATCGTGAAAAAAGGTTAATAGCTCTTGTATCTCTTCCTCGGGCACACATCTCCTTATCATACCATCTTTCCCCACTTTGTACATGAATGGATCGTCCCAATAAAAACTTTGGCACTTAGCGAGGAAGCGTTTCTTTTCTTGCCAATCCATATCCGGCCGAAGCTCACCATTTACCAAGTAATGTGCATAGTCGGCGTACCAAGGCGCTTGGCTCACTTTTATCAAGTTCTCGTGCGGCAAATTCTCTCCAATGGAAATCCTTTCTCCTTCATCCGTGACCAACCTCGAAAGATGATCGGCTACCGCATTCTCACACCCTTTCCGATCCTTGATTTCAATATCGAATTCTTGAAGCAATAGGATCCATCGAATAAGGCGGGGTTTTGCTTGAGGTTTAGAGAACAAATATCGTAATGCGGCATGATCTCTATGCACCATGACTCGTGATCCAACAATGAAAGCTCGAAATTTCTCTAAAGCAAAGATCACGGCTAGTAGCTCCCTGTCGGTTGTCGTATAGTTCTTTTGGGCATCGTTGAGCATCAAACTCGCATAATATACCACCCGCAATAACTTGTCTACGCGTTGTCCAAGCACGAAGCGTCACACATGATCTCAAAGGGCAAGCTCCAATCGGGGGCCACGACAATGGGGGCGGACACTAAACTCCTTTTGATGGACAAGAAGGCCTCCTCACAATCCCCATCAAAATCGAAAGGCACGTCATTACTTAGTAAACGGCACAAAGGGCGGGCGATTTTAGAGAAAATCCTTTATAAAACGACGATAGAAACCGGCGTGCCCAAGAAAGCTCCTTACATCTTTCACATTGAGGGAGGAGGTAACTTTTCGATCACTTCCACTTTGGCTTTGTCCACCTCAATCCCCTTCTCCGAAATCACATGCCCAAGCACAATGCCACTTCGAACCATGAAGTGGCTCTTCTCCCAACTTAAAGTTAAGCTCGTCTCTTCACATCGGGCAAGCACCTCCCTCAAGATTTCTTCAAGCATTCGTCGAACGAGTCCCCATATATGGAAAAGTCATCCATGAAGATTTCAAGATATTTGTCGATCATGTCGGAAAATATGGAAAGCATACATCGTTGGAACGTCCCCGGGGCATTACATAGCCCAAATGGCATCCGTCGGAAAGCGAAAGTCCCAAACGGGCAAGTGAACGTCGTTTTAGCTTGGTCCTCGGGGGCGATAGCAATTTGGTAATACCCGATAATCCGTCCAAAAAGCAATAAGAGTGGTGGCCGGCAAGCTTGTCGAGCATTTGATCAATGAAAGGTAGAGGAAAATGATCCTTCTTCGTAGCCGCATTCAATTTTCGAAAATCGATACACATTCTCCACCCCGTCGTTGCCCGTGTAGCCAATAATTCTCCCCTTTCGTTTTCCATCACGGTGATGCCACTCTTTTTAGGAACCATATGCACGGGGCTTACCCACTCGCTCTCGGCTATAGCGTAGATCAAGCCCTCCTTCAACAACTTGAGTATTTCTTCTTTCACGATCTCTTTAAGGTTTGGGTTCAAATGCCTTTGGAATTCTCGAGAAGACTTGGCGTCATCCTCCAATATGATTCGATGCATACACGTCGAAGGGCTAATTCCCTTTATATCACCGAGGCTCCATCCGATGGCACTTTTGTGAGCCTTTAGCACCTTGATCAACCTTGATTCCTCTTCTTCGTTTAAATTGGCAAAAATAATCACCGGTTTACTCTCCTCTTCTTCAAGAAATACATATTTGAGGTGAGATGGGAGAGGCTTTAGCTCGGGCTTGTGCCTCCTCTCACCCTCATCGGTGGAGAGCTCGAACAATTCAATCGCTCCCTCAAGGCATTCATCAAGAGGTTTACTCGGCTTAATAACTCGATTATCATCAATGATCTCCTCCCCCCTCTTCAAAAGCTCGACGTTGCCCTCAACGTTTTGAAAATAAGCACTCTCGTAGAAGGTTGTTGAAATGGGAAGAACACAAGAGTCGGCATGAACAATAACCGGTTCATCATCCATCAAAGCAACTCGATCATCTTTCGGCTCCTTCACTCCAACGTACGAACCCTCCACGAAGGCATGCTCGACCAATTCTTGGATCTCGTCGACAAGAAGGCAATCCGCATGATAAATACTAGAAGGAATTGATGGCAAGTTGGTCATCGAGAATGTGACCGATTCACCCGCAACGGATAAAGTAAGATTCCTCTTTCTAACATCGATTAAGCATTGTGTAGTGGCCATAAATGGACGACCAAGTAAAATGGTGTGCTCGGAACCATCATTGGAAACCAAACCCACATCGAGGATAAAAAAGTCCACCGGCACCACAAGGCCTCCCACTTTGACAAGCACATCTTTAACCACCCCCTTCGGATAACGAATGGAACGGTCGGCCAATTGCAAACAAATCCGAGTCTCTTGCAAGGGAGCCAACTCTAATTGCTCATAAATCGAAGATGGCATCAAATTAATACCCGCCCTGGAATCAAGCATACCACTCGTGACTTTCCCATTTCCGAGCGTAATAGCGATACAAAACGAGCTGGGGTCCGCCATTTTTAGAGCCAAAATCGAAGGGTCACAAATCACACTTGCCTCGTTAGATAGCACGACCCTCTCGTTTGTCGCCGTAAAAAGCTTTTTCGACGAGAGCTCCTTGAAAAATTTAGAATAGGCGGGCATGTCACGTATGGAATCCAATAACGGAAGAGTGATATTAACATTGGACAAGGTATTGTAAAGCCTTTGGAATTGCTCATCTTTCTTTGCATTTGGAAGCCGAGAGGGAAAAGGCGTTGGACCCTTTTGAATTGGGGGCTTGTAGGCGTTTGAAGATTTATGCAAGCCGTCGAGAAGGAACACTCGGTGGACTAGTACCATTCGCAACCTCGACCGGGGGGCCGACCTTATTATCAATGACCCATCCACTTCTAAGTGAAGTAATCGCATGGGCATGGGACGGTTGGCTCGGTAGCTTCCCCTTGTCATTGGCTTGTTTGAGCAAATTAATTTCGGTAGCCATTTGGCTAACTTTCGTATTCAACCCACTATTCGAAGCCTCCATCGCGGCTAACCGGGCATCAATGGATTGCAAGTGTTGTAAGATCATGGCAATGCTCGGATCGGTAGCTGGTGGTGGAGTAGTTATTGTTTTGCATGTAATTGTTGTGTTTTTCTCGTTTTTTTTAATTAGGGTTTTATATTATTTTTGTTAGTTCTTGAGTTGGTTAGCTAAGTTTTTAGGTTACTTTTCTTATTTTAGGAGTTTTTGTGTTCATATGTTGATTTCTTGATTAAAAAGGGTTAAAGGGTTTTAATTAAAGGTTTGGTGAAATTCTTAAGTTTTTATGTTGAAATTCCCTATTTTTAATAGTGGAGGCATTGAGGACCAAAGTTCAAGCCAAGACGAGCCAAGACATGCCAACTCAAGCCAAAAAAACTAGCTCTAAAACGCCAAAACATTCTAGAATGGTTGTCAAGGCACGCCACGTTGCGCCAAGGAAAGCCTGACCACGCCAGTACAAGCCAACGCAAGCCAGGACCTGCCAGCCATGGCGCTTGCCCAGCGCGCCCAGCTGCCGAAGAGCCAAGGCCTGCCAGCCTTGGCCTGCCGAAGCCCAGCGCCCCCAACTGCCTGCCGGGCACCACGAAAGCATTCCAGTCCAGCCTTGGCTTGAAACGGGCGGGTTCTTTATAAAAAATAGTAATATTTTTCAATATCAACTTGTGTTGAGAACTTTCTTCCTAAAACCTTCCCTCCCACTTCAACTCAACTTCCGATAACCTCCAACAAATAAAAATTCACCAACCTTAATTTAGAATCATTCTCATTCCCACGAAATCCACCAAAAGCTCTCGGCCACCGGACCCTGACTCTCCGGCCATTTCTTTTGTTTTTCTCTCTAATGATCTCCTTTGACCCACAACCTCTATACCTTGGTTTCTCCATGATATTCCATAATTAAACAAGGTAATTAGCTTACACAACTTTCTCCATATTCATATGATAGCTTGAGTCTTGATTTGTAAGGGGCAGTGCGATTATTCATCACCCTTTTGCTATAGTCTTCCTTTTCAAAAACTCGTGCACTACATGTTCGACAAAATGCCCCTTTGAGCATACTCCACTGCTCGTGAGTTTATTTGATCCCACCCCTTTTTAAAAAATTGTGCTATTCATTGAGGAGAGTCTACTGTTGAATTGGTGAGCTCCAATCCAAGTTTCTCATCTAGAAATCCTCGTGGGCCAATCTAGCGATTTCTGAAAATTTTTCATTTTCCTCCCAATCTCTACTGCAATGTCTCCAAAAGGGGCGAAAAAAAAGGGGAAAAAGGCCCTAGTTCCTTTAGACGCGCCTCTTAACGCCTATTCCTTAGAGGAAATGTCCAAGATTGAGAAACTATCGAAGCGACCCATCTCCGAGCCCCGGGTGTTTGCAATTAAAGAAATTGAAGAAGATGCTCAACGACCCAACCATCCAGTTGATGCAGCCGTGCTTAGAATGATCAAGTTGTTTGGTTGCAACCGCTTGGCAAGTTTGCATGGGCCMTGTTACCAAGAGCTTTGTGTTGAMTTCTACGCCACTTTCGAAAGGAGGGGTCCRGGATTTACTTGTCGTTTGGCAGGTAAAGAYATATTGGTGGACGTGCACGTGTTCTCTCAAGTTTTGGGATTGGAATTTGGAGGAGAAAAAMTCCACTTAGAAGCTAGCCTCCCCGAGCTTGACATCAAACAATTTTGGAGAGAAATCTCCAAGGCCGATGCGGATAAGGACGCCAAGAGAGCGGTGGCATGTGATATCGAGGAAGATTCCTACTTTTACATGCATAAYTTCATTGCCCACACTGTGCTRGGAAAACAAGAGGCGAACAAAATCTCCCAGGTAGAGTTAGCCCTCCTTTGGTGTGCACAAAATGGGATACGCCCTTGTATTCCTTCGCTTATAATATCCACCATCCAAACCCACTTTGACAATTCTAAGAATAGGCTTGGGTTCGGTACCCTAATTACTGCCTTAGCCGTGAGKGCGGGTGTAGAGGTGCGGAATCTGGGGTTCTCATCCCTTAAAGTACGACAAGTTAACCTCYRTCCCCGTCGCTTGAAGGTGCAGATTCCTAAGAAAAGGAAACTCTCAAAACCATCTTCCCCGTCCGAAGGACCTTCTCATGTTCAAACCGAGCACCCGCCAACAAACCCGAGTACCAATTTAGAAGGACAAGCAGGGTATGATCGTAGTGATGAGGCGAATAAGGAGTTCCAAGCTATGGTTTTAGATCGTCTAGATCGGAACTTCGAGGCAACYAAATTCTTGCAAGAACAACAAGCTCGTCACCAGAAGGTATGTCACAYAGAATTCAAAAAATTGAAAAAGTTACTCCTAATGTGCTTGGGTATGAATAAAGGCYCGGTTGATGATAAGAGGGAGTCGGGGGTTGAAACTCAAATCGGAGAGAAARGAMTCYGAGACTTYCACCAAAACGAGGGGGTCMGGATGGYTCATGAGAACTTGAACGAGGTGGACAGCGTTGGGGGAGGAGGACAGCACAGCGAGCCGACGARGAATKGAGAAAATAAGGCTCGGGGCAAGGAGCTCGTAGTCTTCACGAGAAGAAAAAATTGCCCGACCGTTGAAGTTGAGGAAAGAGGGAGCGAGGAGCTAAACGAGAATGACGATATCGACGATGACGAGGATGATGCTCGAGAGGCGGAGAATACGAGAACGATGACGTTTCAATTCGAGAGCGAAGACAAGGAAGATGAATATTTTGACTCAAGTCGCCCATCATTGACGGAACATGATGAGTCCGTTCCTATCATCCCTTGGTATGGCATGGACAACACCGGATCGGATAGCGACGAGTAAGTGATGCGGAGGACGATTAATGAGCACGACCCTTTTTCACTCCCTTTCGAACTCTTTTTGATTTKGTAGTTTATTCGGTTATGTAATATACATATATTTTATTTTCYTTACTTTTGGATTAGTTTGGAGACGTCCGYACGTTTATTGTATGACTTTACTTACTCGTTTATCTTAAGTACTTGATTTGGTGCGTGTTTTTATTCGTTTCCTTTGCGGCGTGTTTTGACCTCCGACTCGAACCGTGATAGCTTGGGTAAGAGATTAGCGGTCACAAGCCGGACGAACTATGCGGTGATTGGATTGATGCTCGAGTTAATTGATCAATTAAGTGGACCCCACCGAGCTCGACTCAAACTCGCTCGGTTAAGGAAGTTTCTATTCACCCTCCTTTTACTTGAATTTCATTAAAATGCAATGAGGGCATTGCATGGTTTAAGTGTGGGGTGGGTAGGTGGTTAGGGCCCGGGGTTTACAAGCATGTTTTGTCATTCTTAACTCGAGCCTTAGCGAAGTGACGCATTCTTGGCGAAGTGACGCTTACTATGTGCGCATTTATATGGTTGAGTCGATTTTTGTGTCTTTTGTGTCTACAAAGCTTGAAAATAAAAGGAAAGCTTACTAGAATTAAAGGGAGAATCCAAAAGCTTGATTTAAAATGCAAGGACTAAAAATCCAAAGGAGTATTTGGATTCATCTTGAGCTTACAAACCCAAGGCAAGCTTCAAAATTAAACTAAGAACAAGAGAGAGAAAATATTCCAAAACCCATGCAAGTTTTGGGAAATTTGAGTGATGATCTACAAAAATGAGAGTTTTAGTCTATTTATACAAGGTTAATTTGGGTCTACATGGGCCAATTTGACCTCAAAGCCTTTAAAATCCGGGTTTGACCCAATTTTGACCAGTGTTGACCAGAATGGCTCAAGGTGGCTCGGTGCGGCTGGGTCATGGCGCTGGCTGGGGGATGGCTGGTGGGCATCTGGGCACAATTCCTCGGCAGGACAAGGCTGGCAGGCCTTGGCTCTCGGCAGCTGGGCGCAATTCCTCGGCAGGACAAGGCTGGCAGGCCTTGGCTCTCGACAGCTGGGCGCGCTGGGGCAAGCGCCATGGCTGGGCAGGCCCTTGGCTCTCGGCAGCTGGGCGCGGATCTTCGGCAGGCAAGGCTGGCAGGCCTTGGCTCTTCGGCAGCTGGGCGCGCTGGGCAAGCGCCATGGCTGGCAGGTCCTGGCTTGCGTTGGCTTGTACTGGCGTGGTCAGGCTTTCCTTGGCGCAACGTGGCGTGCCTTGACAACCATTCCAGAATGTTTTGGCGTTTTAGAGCTAGTTTTTTTGGCTTGAGTTGGCATGTCTTGGCTCGTCTTGGCTTGAACTTTGGTCCTCAATGCCTCCACTATTAAAAATAGGGAATTTCAACATAAAAACTCAAGAATTTCACCAAACCTTTAATTAAAACCCTTTAACCCTTTTTAATCAAGAAATCAACATATGAACACAAAAACTCCTAAAATAAGAAAAGTAACCTAAAAACTTAGCTAACCAACTCAAGAACTAACAAAAATAATATAAAACCCTAATTAAAAAAAACGAGAAAAACACAACAATTACATGCAAAACAACTACCCCACACTTATCGGTTTGTTCGTCCTCGAACAACGAAAAGAATCGAGAATGTACATGCAATGAACATTGTGTAAAAATGAAAAATCCTTGTGCTTATCCTTATTTATACGAGGGTAATATCAACATAGACTCGCTATCGTCAAGCCTTGCTCGTATTACTCTTTCTTAAGTGCAAGCCAAATCGATGACTTCCTCTCCAAGGGATTTTCGAGGGTGTTCGCTCAATTCGCTCAAGTGTATATAGGACGTGTTTACGCTCAAGTCGGTCAATACATGCCATCCTGTCAAGATTTCACAAATCGGACGCTCGAAATTGCTCAAGTACATGACCAAATAAGAATCGAAAGAGGTCTTTATTATGGATTGTAATGTTGGCTCTTTGGTCAGGTATGTAGTATTTGGATATAGTGGCTAACACACGATCAAACGTGATCAATAACACACAAAATCCTACTTTCTAAAACCCGAAGCTTATAATCGCTTCACCTTTCCCAATTCACCAAACTTTCATTCGAAACCCTTTTCATACATTTTTCACGCTTTCCCGACTTTTTATTTCTCAACACTTAGAAGCTTCTTGAATTTGCTTCTTTTTACTAAATTTAGCCCTTTTTGAATTAGGCTTTTCACATGAACGCACGCTTTATCACTTTTCGTGATTTGTGTTGGAGAATTATTATTATTATTATTTTTTTATATTTTTCTTTTTGATTTGTATAAGCAACTCAAAACCCGAAACCCACAATTGATTTCCCACACATTTCTCATTAACTAACAACACACCCTCTCACCTCACAATTTGCAAAGATACAAGAGCTAAAATCGAGCTCGGCTAACAAGAAACGGGATAAAGGTTCAAGGTGGCTCATTTGGGATTTTAAAAGTAGCTTACATATATGAATATGTCCGGAACAAGGGTGATATATGTGCCTCGAGGTCATTTTCGAATTAAATCATGTACGAGCAAAATCAAACCTTCTCAATGCAATTTCCATAAAAAATGCAAGCAAGCCGATAAATCACACAAGGCTACTCACTAGTTTGCACCGAATTTGGGAGCAAAATCAAAAGAGCTTTTAGAGTTTTGCAATCTTTTCACGAGAAAATGTTGATAATATATATATATATATATATATATATATATATATATATATATATATATATATATTGCGGGTTTGGACGAAGCACAAAAATTCAACCCTTCACACAAGAGGCCATAAACATGCAAAAACCCGACAAGTAAACTATTCAAACTTCCAAGCACGTGGAGTTGTTTCAACAATGTAATCGTCTTCAATTTCATTCATGTTCTTCAATTTATGCTTTTTGTCTTAACTACTTGATTTCATGATGAAACTTGTGAATTGACTATGGATACTAGTTGAGTGACACACCTAGGCTATAGATCGGGTCCTTGATCATCATGACTTTGAGTTTTACTTATGCTTTATTTTGAATTAAATTTTCATGCATGGTTTTAAATTGAATTCTAGATCTACTCTTCGTTTCTCGTTATTTTTCCGAAAGATTTGAACTTTTACGTCAACTTTCATTACTCTTCACTTTGATGCTTTCAATTTTTACCAATTTGCATTATTTGAGTTTTCATGCATGGTTGTACTTTATGCATGCATGGTAGTACTTGATGAAACAATGCTTGTTTTTGCTTGTTTTCATTAATTGTTTGCATTTTATTTCAATTTGGGCATACGACCGAGGCATTCTACCCACTTGTCATTTCAATTTCTAGTTTAGTTTAATATTTTTAATTGCATTATTTTCGGTTTTCTTTCATCTCTTGAGCTTGAAACACGTTGAAACTTGCAAATGGATTGAAGTCCGATAATACCAAACCAAATGAACTTTCGAATCTTTTGAACCACGAAAAACTACACTTCAGTTATCGGAGGAGAAGGACGAGATGGACCCACATGAGGAGAGACTCCCGATTGGGCATTCTCATAGCACGAGGGATAAAAAGGCTTAGAAACACCACTACCCGATTGGTACCCTTGTACTCCACAAACTTCTTCCGACGGGGGCACCGGCATGTAACACGAGGGATTTGATGGACAAGTAAGTGTCTCATGCCCAACTATTCCACAAGACAAGCAAGGAGGCTCTAGGTTGGGGCAAGATAACTTCGCAATTTGAGCCTCCAATGCCGCAATTTTCTTATCCGTTTCAATATTTTCGGAAGAATACGACTCCATCACCTCGTTAGCACTTGAATATAAAGCACGGGAAGATTTTTGTTTGGAATTCTCGGCCAAATTGCAAATAACTCGGTGGAGTGCTTGAGGGGAATGAATCGTCATGTTGCCACCCGCTCTTGTGTCGACCATATATTGATATTGCGGGTCCAACGCTTCATAGAAAGTTTGAATTAAAAGATCCTTCGGAAAACAAAAATGAGGACAACTCTCGACAAGGTCCTTGAAACGAAACCAAGCGGAGTGAAACGGCTCGTTCTTCATTTGCTTGAAAGACATGATCTTAACTCGGACATCGTTCGTTCGCTCCATGGAATAGTAATTATCGAGGAAGACTTTTGAAAGCGTCTCCCATGTACGAATGGAGTTAGCGGGAAGACCCATGAACCATGATAGAGCTTTGTCTTGGAGGGTATATGAAAAACAACGTAGTTTGAGATTGTCCAAGCTCATCATGTTAGGATGATGAAAGCTAGAGACATGCCATTGGAATTGCCGTAAGAATTGGAGAGGGTCCTCCTTAGCAAACCCGTGGAAAATCGGGAGGCGGGCGAAATCAAGGGAGCGGATATCAATGGCCATAACCTCGGGGGGAAGATAGATACATGATGAGATATTAGCCCCCACGAAGGCTTGGCTCACCTCCTTCATCGTACGAACGGGTGGGAGAGGCGGAGTACTCGGATCATAACCCCCAAACAACGCATATTCCTCATCTATGTCATCTTCAAGCTCAAGACCGGTATCACCAAAACCTAGACCATAATCATGCCCATACGGATTCGCTCTCGGAGGTGGAGTCGGGTTACGCACGGGGGGAATACCAAACGGGCCTCGGTTTGTGCTCGGCATATTCGAAATGTGGGGAGAGGCTTTATAACCATGCGGACCAGGATTCGGGGCTCCAAAATCATCGAATGATCCATTGTACCCGACATGGTTTACACCATGCCCTCCCATGTCGGGTCGTTCAAAGCCTTGAGAGCCCGGGATAACGCGGTTTGCACCATGACCTCCCGCGTTACCCAATCCATCCGAACCACCACCATTCCCAACATGGTTTGCACCTTGCCCTCCCATGTTGGGAACTAAACCTCCGCCGAAAGCGTTGGGATATGAAGCCATACCTTGGGGTCGGCCCGAGGCATGCGCGTGAGTGGGAAAACCACTCCCTTGATACTCGATAGCTTCATCCGAAAGAGACGGGGGTGCGAGTTTCGATGGCCCATCATTAATGTTCGTAATGTGCTCCCATCCGGGCTCGGGTGATTTTGAACTTTGAGGATCGGCCCGGAGAGGAGAAATCGTGCCAGGATTAGGAATATTAGTCGTCATCTCGGGAATAGAATGCAAAGAGTGCTTCAAACGTCGTAGTCGCTCGGGAGTTGAAATGTAAGGAGCTAAGTCATGGCCAAGTGAACGACGACCTTGCATGCACTCAAAGAAATCGTCAAATACAAAGGAAGCTAAAAACACAATGAAATAACAATTAAAACGAAGGCCTTAACCGAGCCGTGTCGCAACGGCGCCATTTTGAAGTGTAGTTTTTCGTGGTTCAAAATATTTGAAAGTTCATTTGGCTCGGTATTATTGGAATTCGATTCGATTATGAGTTTCAATGTGTTTCAAGCTTGGAAAATGAAAGAAAAATGAAAACAAAGCAATTAAACTAACTAACTAAGCTAAGGAATTGAAATAACAAGTCGGTCGGATGCCTCGGTCGGATGCCTTAATTGAAAATGCAA
>BMAC01000164.1:710119-720440 GCA_014905375.1 Phtheirospermum japonicum
CTTTCTGGGGTTAAAAATGGGGTTTAAATAGCTATTAGTAGGGGCAAAATCATAAATTCGCGCTGATTCCCGGACTTCCAGTCGATTGACTGCTAGTGGCCAGTCGATCGACTGCGGTCGATCGACAGTAAGCAGTCGATCGACTGCTTCTTGGAGAAGTATCGATTTTTGGGAAATCTCTGGAATTGAGTCGATCTTGGAGCAGTTCAGTCGATCCGGGAGGGTCGGTTGATCGACTACAAGTCGATTGGGCAGCAAGCAGTCGATCGACTGCTTCTTGGAAAGGAGAGGAAATCTCTTGAATTGAGTCGATTTTCAGCATTTCAGTCGATTCTTGGAAGGGCAGTCGATCGACTGACAGTCGATCAGGCAGTCGATCGGTAGCTTTTCAGTCGATCTCAGCTTCTTCCGGCATGGTTTCTTCATTTCAGCACGGATTTTGGACTTTAAGGTCTCGACTCGATCTTGGAAACCTCCCAATGCGACTTAGGGCAACTCTAACTCCCTTGGCCACCTACAACATAAGAATTTGGACTCAAAAACCCCATGATTTATCATTACAACACACCAATCAATCTCAAACTTAAAAACAATAGAATAATCTAAATCCTTAACAAAATAAGACTCAAACTACTACAAATAATGCTAAACTCTAACTAGAAACACAAGATAAAATGCCACAATTACATGCAAAACAACAACCCGAAGAGTGTTCTTTGTTTTATCCACTTTTCTTCTTTTTCTCTCAATTCAAACTCTAGATTTAGTAGATTTTAGATAGTTTCTTAGTTTTCATAAATCTTAGATTAATTACTTAGTAGTTCTTAGTTTATTTTCTCACTTGGACGACGTTAATCTTCTCCGGTTAAGTAAGTTTTTAATTTCCTTACTTAATTTAGAAATTCTTATTAGAATAATTGATCTTCAAACCCCCACCACCCAAGCTGTGTATGATGAATTGTGTTCTTGGATGTTTTGGGTTTGTGATGTTGAAATTGTTGATGATTGGTGGCTAGTTCTTACGGGTCTAATGTCTAGAATCTTTTAGAACCATCAATTGGGTTTGTTGGGTACTAAATCTACAAGTTGGGATTGACAACCCTAGCTCGTAGGTAAGGTATCAATGAAATGCCCAAGTGGTCGTGGAGATGATTCTAGAGCACTAGACCCTTGTTTTTTCAAATATTTTCAAAGTGTTTGATTTCATTGATCGTCGTTTTAATAAACGTCTTGATTCTAAGTGTTTACATCACTTTTTTGTTATTTTCTTATTCGTGAAAACAAACACAAAAGGAACCTCCGATTAGTTTTCCTCGAGAGATTTGACTCGGTTCAACTTGTCAACCTACAAGCGAACTCGTACTCTTGCTAGCGAACTTTCTAAGCTTGACAAACTTATATTTAAAAAGTAGGTGTGAAAAGTTCGAATCAAAATTTTGGCGTCGTTGCCGGGGAAGGCTAAAGGTTGTGATTTTTGTGTTTGTTTTTCGTGATCTTTGTTCGTGTTTTGTTTATCTTTAGTATTTGTTTGAGATTTTTCTTTTTGTTTATTTTTATTATTCTATGCTGGTACGTTTAATCTTTTGCATTGAGTGTTGTGTATGCTAGGTACATTTCTTGAGGCTTTAGATTCAACGACCCTTATAAAAAGAATATATATATATAAATTTAAAAAAATATAATGTCAAGCTATCGAGTCTATCAAGCGCATGGAAACCCGTACGTTTATTGTACATCTCGACGGGCCATTCCATATAGCCCTGCAATGTGGGATTACGATCCTGGCACTTTCTATAGAGACCAACTACCAATTCTTCATGAGCTTATGAGCGAGGATCCGACGAAGTTCATCCGAGAGTACGAGTCCATCACCCTGACTTTCTCTCGTCTTGGCCTTACAAGGGATCAAGTGAAAATGCTATTCTTCCGTTATGCACTAAGGGATCAGGGAAGACAATGGTTGAATTATTTGGAGCCCGACACCTTAAAACGTGGGAAGCAGTGTACGATCGGTTCATGGGGATGTTCTACTCACTTGAATGGGCCCCGTCTTCAAATTCATATTATTCGAGACATGACGATCCATATTCTCCACCCGATTCTGATTTTTCCCATCACATGAGCTACGAGTCTTATGCTCCTCCCAATTTTATTCCCTACTACCCAAGCCATGAAGAATATAAACCATATGATCAATTTCTGGCGTGGCAACAAGAACAAGAAGCTGAGACCATTCGTCATCGGGACGGAACTGCGCAATTGACTATGCAGTTCAATGACATTCCTAAGACTATGCATCAAAATATGAAGAGTATGGAGATGATAATGGGTCACTTGACGGCGATGGCGACTTCTTGAGAAAAATTGTTGGACGAGATGGATGAACCTCCAAGTTAACCAGAGCTACCGATTCTTGATGTGGTGGAGCCCATCTTAGAGGTTGAGAATTCGAGCTTGCATGCTTGCTCAGAAGATGTGTGTAAAGAGGAGGTTATTGAGGACTTGGTTGAGATCTCTCCTCTTGTGCTTTTTGATGAAGTGTTAGATAATGATATAGGAGTGTTACCGTTGGAGATCCCGAAAGGTGTTGGAGATTCGAGCTTACTTAATTGTTGTGAGGAAGGTGAAGTTGTGGTACCTGAATTAAGAGATGTTGAGATAGCCGATCCTCTTATTGAGCCACCCAAAACTTTGATCGAAATTGAGACTGAGATGGTGGAAGCGACAATCGAGAAGAACTTCGATCCCCCTTCCCTATGCCCGGATATGGCATTAAATATTTTTCATAGCATTGAGGGGGATATCAAAGAAGTGAAGAAGTTCGGGTTGGTCGATGGTTATACCATTTGTTCGATGGATTTCTTAGTTTTTCCAGTAATCGAGGATCGCCCCGTACCCCGATTGACTTTTGATATGTTTGTGGTGATCGACTACTCGCTTTTTCGACCTCCGAAGTGAGTTGCAGTTGTCATTTCTCTTACTCTACGACTTGCTTTACGTGGCCGTCTTGGTGATTTTAATTGCCCGCTCTTACTCTTGGAGAGCACTTCGTCACCTTTTTTTGGATCCTGGATAGCATCGCTCGTATGAGTTGTCGAGCTTTCGACGTAAAACAAACGCTTCTTAAGAGGCAACCCAAGCATCGGTTTTCTTTTTCTTTTTTCGTAGTTTTTCTTTCTTTTATTCTCTATTTATATTTCTTGATTTTGGGTCTTTTGCCGTGGTACGTTGATGCGTGTGTTGTTATGCAGAAACTCTATCCGGTAGGACGTGTCGATGCCTACTCAGATTCGGTCCGTTTGCTGACACTGGGTATGTTGTCCACACTAGGTTACCCGGTGCCCGTCGATGCCTTTGTCGATGAAAGACTCTGTTCCCGTCGATCCTCCTCGTCGATCGACACACTTGATGTATTACCGCTGACATTGGGTCTGTTATCCACACTGGGTTACCTAGTGTCAGCCCAGAATTTCGTGAATTTGCTGATTTTAACTCATATCTGCGGCCCGTTTGAGGGCCAATCTTGGATGAGATCTCTTAGAACGTTTAGGATTGACAACCCTAGCTTGTAGGTAAGGTATTCGATGAAATGCCAAGTGTTCGTGGAGATGATTCTAGAGCACTAAGCCCTTATTTTCTCAAATCTTTTCAAAGCGTCTAATTTCATTGATCGTCGTTTCAATAAACGTCTTGATTCTAAGTGTTTACATCACTTTTTCATTATTGTCTTACTCGTGAATACAATCACAAAAGGAACCTCCGATTAGTTTTCCTCGAGAGATTCGACTCGGTTCAACTTGTCAACCTACAAGCGAACTCATACTCTTGCGAGCGAACTTATTAAGCTTGAAAAACTTATATTTAAAAAGTAGGTGCGGAAAGTTTAAATCAGTCGCATATTCAAGGAGATATGATCGTGAAGTTTTGCATATTGAAATTAAAGAGGTCGCGCAGTTGAATATTCGAGGAAAGTTAAATTTTCCTATGGCATCAATATGACTACGTATCAGTTAAGCTCGTTTAAACCTTATAAAGGGAGGGTTTTATATTTCCTTCATCTACCTTGCTTGATTTTTTATCTTGGATCTTCGGGCGCCAGGCTGATGGTGCTAAGCACCGGAATTTTTGCTCGCCTCCGAAAGTAAGTCGGCTAGTTGCGTGCCTCCGCCTACGGACTGGTGCAAGCGCTTCACTCACTGGCCTAATTTTTTGATGACCTCGACCTGCCTCGCATACCTCTTGCGCCATGACTCGCATTAAGGTTTCCATGCGGCCCAATTGCACAACTCTCAGATTTTGAGGTTGATCTCGCACAACCTCTAATCCATCAACCTACTTGATCATCTACATCGGCAATCTTCTAACAAGGAACCTCGCCCATGCCCGAGACTATCGACGCTATTTTGCCAACTACTAAACAATCTATGGAGACAGACACATACACCACATTGTCCATGATGCGACCTCAGTTTCAATATCAACAGCGGCCTTAGCCAGCAACCTCGCCTTTGTTATTACGAGCTTATCTACGATCTCGACGACCTCATGCGACCTCATTACATAGAACATATCACCTATAAATTCTATGGTCCAATCTAGTTTTTATGGTTAAAGCCCGACGCTTTCATTAGGTCGGCGACGGTTAAAGCCCGACACTTTCATTAGGCTGGCTTCCATTTATATGGTCAAGCCTTGACGCTTTCATTAGGTCGTCTTCCCTTTTACATGTTTAAGCCTCGACGCTTTCATTAGGTCGGCCAGGGATTTTATGGATATGGTTAATCCTCGACACTTTTATTAGGTTGGTTATGGTTACAATGGATATGAGAATGGATGGTTTAATGGAAGAGCATGTTTGACTTACATGTTTTTTCCACGTTCTTTAGTGTATTTGATTTACACATTCTGGGACATTTGGGAGGAAGCATGTTTCACTTACATGTTTTCTGTCAGTTTTTTAGTATGTTTGATTTACATACTATTCATTTGGTCTGGTATGATTTATTTGGTCTTATGTGATTTATTTGGTCTTAGGTGATTTGTTTGATCTTATGTTATTTGTTTGGTCTTATGTGAAAACATGTTTGGTTTACATGTTTTCGCATATCTTTGGATATGTTTGACTTACATATTCTAGGATAACTGGGAGGGAACACATTTAATTTACAAGTTCTCCTTTCGCTTTTTAAGTATGTTTGGCTTACATACCATTTTATTATTTGAAGAACAATTTTGAATCACATGATCTTTGCGGGCTCTGTGCTTTTTATTTTGTTTGATTAATCTTGTGACCTATGTGAAAAGTAGGTTGAACTACTTGGTTGAATTAACTTGGGGGGACTAAGTAGTTTTCTTAGTCGTCTATGGTCAAGTTTTATTGAATTCACGCGACCTGGTTGTTTTGCTTTGTTTGCATTATTTGAACATGGGGAACTGTTTGGTTTTCTTGGCCATATGTTATTGTTATATGATTGCACCTGGTTTGAACATGGTGTAATTGTTTTATTTTGCTCGAGTTATTTAGACTTGGGGGACGGAATGGTTTCCTTGGTCATAAATGGTTTTATGATTCTTATGGTTATGAGCTAACAGATATCCAGGTCAGTAAATATGCAGGTATTGTATAGATTTAGTAAGCAACTTCTTCTTCTAGAAGGTGCAGTCTTCTGAGAGGTGGGAGAGCTGTTTTTGGAGGTAGGGACCTCTAATGATGTAAGTACTACTAAACCAGCTCGGGGTTGAGAGCTGGGCTTCATGGTTCTTGGACCCTACTGGGTTAATATAACTTTTTTGCCAACCTGTTTAGGTCCGACGAATGAAATCTTTCTTTTTATATTCTTACCTGATTTCGTACCTCAATCAGCATGAATATGGGGGACTAGCTGATACGACATTGAAAATCGCCTTGATTATATATGGTAAGAACGTAATGAAATGAGTGAAAGATTCTAGGTCCCGACATGACGCCAACATGGTAATAACATATCTTTATGGTTGTAATGGATTTATGAAAACTGAGAATCTTAATATGAGAGTATTCCCTTATTATGGACATTGAGTATAATTAGGAGATTTAATCCCACCTTGTGAAGGAATCATATTAGCTGGTGGACAAGTCTCAATAATCTTATAAATAGGGGGTTTCAAAAGCTTAACATCTCTCTCTCATGCTCATCTTCATGCTCTGATGCCCATTGATTCGAACTTTTCCGCACCTATTTTTATTTAAAGTTGTCAATTTTAAAAAGTTCGCCCGCAAGAGAACGGGATCACTTGTAGGTGGGTAAGTTGACTCGCGTCGATCTCAGAGGAAAGCTAGATTCGAAAGTTCGTTTTGTGTTTGTTTTCACGAATAAGAAAATAAAAATAAAACTAATCTAAACACGCGGACAAAGGGGCGGGTTGTTTGATTATTTTAAGAACTAAAGATTAAACTAAGAGCAATAAATTAAATCTAAGGATTAATTAAACTATGAACTAATTAATTAAATCTAAATATTATCTAAACTATGAGCAATTAAATTAAATCTAGAAATTACTTATTATAAGAGAAAATTAATTAAAAGATTTTTAAAACGATTTAAGAAAGCTAGGGTTCTAGAGCTTTGATTCGTCTCCACGATCGCTTGGGAGTTCCCAATTGATGGTTCACAACGAATCTAGGCTCTAGACCCATAAGATCTAYCTAATAATAATAATCAATCTCAACATCACAATCCCAACACAATCGTAATCACAATTCGTCATGGAAACAATAATTATTCTAAAAGATTTAATCAAACTAATTGAAAGCATGTGAACTAAATTAAAGAGCATAAGATATAAGTACTTACTAATTAAACGAAGAAAATAGCAGCGTTCCACGACAAAATCTTGAATCTAAATTAATCTAAAGTCTAAGAATTTAAAACTAAGAATTATTAAGAGAAACTAAGAAAATAAAATGGCACTCTTGGGGTTGTCAACCCCCAAAAGGCCTTAGAAACCCTAGGAATAATGTGTGTTTTCGAATGTGAGGGGTGGGGGGTATTTATAGGTGTAGGTGGCTTGGAAAAGGAATCAAAAGTAGAGTTTCCGCCCCTTCTAGGACGTTCAGCACTTTCCATACCGGTTGAGCCCAGAAACGACCCTTCTAGAAGGCCCAGAATCAGGAGGTGCTGCCAGCCCAGCTTTCTATACCGGTTGGGCCCAGAGACATCCCTTCTAGAAGGCCCAAAACTGTCATTTCTTCACCAATTCACTTGTATTGTGTCTCATTTATTCGTGCAACTCCTATGGATCATCCTTCAATATCTAATTCACCAATTTAGCACTTAATTACTGGTACTCAGTGTCAGCTTAAATACTTCAAATTAAGGTTCGTTTTCGCCGAAACTCCACTTGTAGGCCCATCCTTGACTACGTAAAAATATAAATACCTCAAAATACCTAAAATAAATATAAAATTAACTAAAATATGATAAAATAAGTTGGAGATAAGAAATTACGAAAACATGCTCAATCTATCCAACTTTCACCGAAATCAACAATAAAAACGAGCTAAAATACTAACTAAAATCAAGACAAATTTGTGCTAATCACCCATCTCTTAGGCCCTTATTTTAGTAGCTTGATAACTTCTACAACCCCTCATGCTCTCAAATCTCGATCTTATGCTCTGATGCTCATTTCTGAGGCCCTAAAACTTATGATTTCTCGTGATCTCTTATGATCACACATCTCATCTCATGCTCTCATCTCTATCATGGATTATGGATTATGGATTTATGGATTTTATGGCGAGCTCTCCTCTAGGAGATCTCCTTAAGGAGAAGCGAGCTCTTATACAGGTGACGAGGACCCTAGATTAAGAATATGTCTCTTGTCTCTTGGGAACACGTCTCTGAAGACGTGTCTTATCTCTTGTCTATACAAGTCTATACAAAGAGGACACAAACCTCACTTTTACTCTACATCGATTTTATCTTATATCTTAAGCTCTTACACGCTATTGAGCTCTCACACATCTCTCTCGAACACTAGCTGAGGAGCATCGGAGGGCCTATGTCGGGGCCACCCGGCTTGGGTTCTATTGTGCAGGTTATACAGGTCGCCAGGAGCCTTTTGGAGTTCTATCAGGTCGCCAGGAGATTTCTGAAGATCTTTCCGGTCGCTGATCCCATATTTAAGGTCATTACCCCCTATTATTGAAGCACCAATCTTTTTGGCCACATCAATGCATATGACGAACTGGACCTACAATTTGTTTATAGATTTAAAATTGTTAAACTACCAGAAACCGTTCAAATATCACACACTTAAATTTATTTAAAAGACTACAGTTATTATTAAAATTTTAACCGACCAACAAGTTCAGAATTAGTAAAAAAACCACCCAAACTGCACCATGTTAAACTCTACTCAGTTGGGAAATTCTACGGTCTCCTTTATTGATTATTCATTTTTATTTTACATAATTATAATAAAATGCAAATGTCTATTACGCCCTTAATATTATAATTTTAATTATCATTATTATGATTAATTAAATCTATAATTATAATATTAAAATATAAAATAAATACTTAAATAATGAGTCAATCGCCTTTTTATTCTACCCTAAAAAATAAATTATTTATATAAACTCCCAACAACTAGTTCTTCTAATTTTTTAACCCCACTGTCAGTGACTGCCTGGGGTAATTCCATAACAGGGCCTAATTTCACGAGATTGTGTTAAATTAAGGTTTGATTTTTAAACTTTCCCAATCATAGGCTTTAATTTTTCAAACTTTTCTAATTTAATGCTTAGATTTTTATTATACTTCCCACTCCAAGACCTCTATTAACCATGGTTATGTAAAGAAAGGTAGAAATGCTGATGTTGCAACTCAACACAAACCCTCCAACCTTTTTATTTATAAACACGATGTCGTTTCATTCTTCATATTTTTTTATTTAGAAACAGAGTTGAAAAATATTTAAAACGATAAATAATTAGCAATAAAATTTGTCATTTAAAATAACACTTATTAAGGAAGTATATGAATCGAACTTTTTCGTGTTTAAAATTAATGAAAAGCTCGTCCAAAAGAGAACGGAGCTGTTGTATGCGATAAGCTGATTCGAGTCGAATCACGAGGAATTGCAATCGGCGTCGATAAATGTTTGTTCACAATTTTTATAATTAAACACACGATCCATTTCTTTGTTGAAGGATTCTACAACTACGAATTTAAAAACGAGCATGCAATTATTAAAAACCTAATTAACTAATTAAACCTAATTAGAAGCATGAAAATTCAGATATTTAAAAAATGAGAAGCATCATTATCAACTAGCAAATCGAAAGCACTTGAATTACTAAAATAACATAGTCGAACTAACATACCAATAATGAAACGTACAACTTAAGAAAACTAAGTCCAAAGCCAAATTACAAAAAGCAGGAAATTACTACTTATAGTTCATGGAAATCTGCAGCAAACGATCAAGCTTCAGCGTCAAACGATGACAAGTAACGACGGTGAACGTAGAAACGAGCCTCCGATGTAATCTTCGAACGAAATCTTCAAATATGATGGGAAAGGGAAAGGGAAATATATTTCTAAGTGTTCTGGACCTTGCCCCCTCGAAGTCTGCCCTTGCAAATGGAAAATCAGCCGATTTTTATAGATTTCTTCAAAAATAACCGCTCAACCGCCGGAGCGTCGACGGTGCATCGATCGACGCGAGCCAGGCGCACGCGTCGACCAGGCAGAGCGTCGATTGATGCACCTAGAATCGACGCTTCAGAAGCTACGTGTCGACCTAGCGTCGATCGACGGGGTTAAGATCGACGCTTCAGAACTTTTGCGTCGACGGTGCATCGGTCGACGCAGGCGTAGCGTCAACAGTGTGTCGACCGATGGGCCTAGGATCGATGCTTCAGAAGCTACGCATCGACCTAGCGTTGATCGACGCGAGCGATACTCGGCGTCGACGCGGGTGCTGCTCTACGGCGCCTGCATGGCTTCGACTCGTCGCTCGTCCCATTTTCCTCGTTTGTACTGAGATATTAACATTAAACAAAGTTAGATTATTTCATACAAAATGAAGTAAAAACACATTAAACACCATAAGAAACGGATAACATAAAAAGGAATAAAAACACTAAAAAGATAAACTTAAAACACATAAAAATCACACAACATACGATGCAAAAACACACGAAAATCACATACAAATATGTACAAATAAACTCCCCCACACTTAGCTTTTTGCTTGTCCTCAAGCAAAATCTAATCTAGACGTAGACAAGGAAAACCTAATTACCCGATAACTTAATGACTAATGCATCCAT
>BMAC01000164.1:737337-751943 GCA_014905375.1 Phtheirospermum japonicum
TTTTTTTGTTTTTTTTAAAATTGGAATTGTATTGACAACTTTGTGTGTGTGTGAGTATAAGATAAAAATTATATATCTTTTTCAAATATAAAGTTTTAAAACAAAATTTTAATATTTATATTATTTTAATTTGCCCCCCAAACTATGAGATTTTTTGCACTTTACCCCCCAAATTATAAAATTCTTTCACTTTGCCCCCCAACTGCCCGTCGATGAAATGCAGAAGGAATATTCCGCCGAAAATAAAGTTTTGGGGGCAACGTCGAAAATTATTGTACATAAGGGGGCAAAATGAAACAAAAAATACTTCGGGGCAAAGTGAAAAAAACTGCATACATTGGGGGGGCAAAATTCTTTTATCCCTTATTACTACTTTACCCTTAACTTTTTAGTATTTCAATAAATAAAGTAAACTAAATAGGGGTGTTTTAGTCTTTTTTTTGGTATTCTAACTTTTAAAAAGGAAACATGTCTATCTTTTATGAACGGACAAAAATAGAAAACATGCCTTTCTTTTCCGAACGGAGGGAGTATAAAACTTTTTCCATCTCGACATTCGCATGTTATTTCTTATACCATTCTGACGATCAAATTAATTTATAATTATTGAAAGTAAAATTACTTTTTATTACATTTTATCTTATTATGTTCGGACTCAATTTCTCCAATTTTATTTCTTGAATAAAGATTATTGTTACTTTTTGTGAACGTCAATTTTAGGATTTTAATTATCATTGATTAGGCACCAAAGACACAAACTCACCTAGATTTATTCCATTAAAGTAATTTCACTCGATTGAAATTGTTGCTTAAGAATATAGTAAAATAGATATTTAATATTGATGCGACCAAAAGGTTTTGACTCACCAAAAAAGAGGTCGTAGCTTCTCGAACTGTTTTTTCGAACTCGAGCGACCCGCAAAATAAAACTTAAGTAGGACATTGATGTAGGTCCTTCGGTGCTAGGTCAGTATCCATATATAAGTGATAGAGCGAGAGCGTTATATGAGAAATATGTGTAGAAGTCGGTTAATTAGAATTGAGTCCTGAGTCCTCTATTTATAGATAAGAGGTGGTAAGAGACGTGTCCCCCAATTTAGGGTTTCAGTCTCATACCATTATTTACATAATAACCCACCGCCTAAGAATTATGATTTTGTCTTCTGTTAAATTACCATAAAAATTATGACTCATCCCTTTTGTTGATGTTACCATAAACCTTGAATCTTTCCCATATAATCAGCCCGTTGTGGTCCATTACCATAACCATATCAGTCTGGGCCCATTGATCATGTTTATCTCCCTAGGTGTATAAAAGTCTCTTCCCTTTTAACCAACATATTTATCAGGTTAGCCGATACATTCGTAGCTTATAAGAGCTAGACAACTCTTTCAAAATGATAGCTCCCCTTATTTTACCAACATAATTCGACGTGCATACCAATTTAAGTATTTAATGTCGTATTAGATATGAACAAAATAGAGATTTGCTGTCTAAAACCTAAATGGAGGACATAATAAATGATTATTTACTAACTCCAAACCCCTTTAAATTAACGACTATTTTCTTTAAAAGAATAAGTGGGAAATAAAGGTCCTACCAATAACCGATATTGCATGTCCAAAAGAACCCATTTTGCATAGGACCACGGCACAGAACCTGAACATATTCTTCTTCAAAGATTCAAATTAACTTTGGAAAAGAAGACCGTGAGTCAGGAATCTTTAGACCTTCCCCACCCACACCCAATAAATCAGCCAGGAATTTTTTTTTTCATAATGATGGCATCATATTTAGTCATCTTAGAGTGATTTATTTACCTTTTTTTTAGTGTGCTTTTAAAAAATTAAATGGGAGAGGCACGCACCACGTAAATTTCAAAACTGACATAATATAATATTTAAAGAATCACATAAACTAAACAAATTATACTTGCCTAGCCTCACTAGTTATAGTTATGCAAGATAAGCTCAACCTAATGTCATATATATATATATATATTAGAACTAAAAATTCCACTCTGAGGTGCTCCACTGAAAACCAACCCAACCCAAATCGGTTAGGACCGCAGTTAAAAATAATTATATGTTTCGAGTAGGGAATAAATAGTTGGGCCATTGGATAAACGCTCGAAATTTAATTATTCATTCTGTATAAGAAGAATAATCTAACATGCTGACTACATACCAGAGTTGGCCCTATTCCACCCGACTACCCACGAGGGACTCGTCCTCAAATTTTAAATTCAGAAAATTTCTTCCATATTTATATTCCTTTTTCTGCGAAAATAAAATTATGTTTAATAAATAAAAGATATATAATAAAGGGTATGATACTTCTACTTTTATTAATCAATAGATTTGTGTAAAAAGATCTTAATCTATTAATAGAGGTGAGGTGTCAAATTATGATTGGAGTACCATACATTGTGAATGTACAATAGTCTTTTCCTATAATAACATTTACACATTAAGATAAAAATTTTTGCCATCAAATAAAATCTTATTACCATTAAAATAATACATATAAAGAGAATAATAAATAATATTGAAAATGTGGAATGAGAGAGTGATAAAATAATTACTTATTTCAACTCTTCCGTCAAAAAATATAAAATAAAATATGATAAGCAATCACAATCTACCTTACTCCAAGTAACGAATAGTGTTGTTTCGTGCTTAGAGCATCTCCAATGCGTACTGTTATTTTAATAAAAAGTTAGCTATGTCAGCAAGTTAAAAGCATTACATATAATTTATTCTCCAATGCGTAGTGTCTTAGGCAATGTTGTGGTGACATGGAAAAAAATAATCTCAACACTTTCAATCGCACTGTCTGATTTTTGAAAGAATGTTAAACAGAATGACATGTGTTCTTTTAACATTCATTTGACGTAACTTTTGAAACCAAAATGTATTCTTTTAACATTCATTTGACGCAGATAAACATTATATTAATTAATTAATTAATTGATATGTATTAAAAATTATTTATTATTAAAAAATTAGCATTGGAGATAATTCAATCATTTGGTCCCGCATTTACGGTTTACTGTCAGTCATAGTTTAATACTTGTAAAAAAAATGACTACACCTGTGTTCAACATATGATTAACATTTAATTAAAAAATCAAGCCTGATCATGCACGCGTGCAAGAGGTTGGGGCTCATCTGAAGCACTAATTAATGTGCTAGCAAATAAAATATATTAGAAGATTTGCCAATTAGTTAAGTCAAACATTTGGTAAGATTTGGTGGAACCTTACTGATCACATGGGGACAAACAAGTAATTCATTAATAATATTAGAGTTCTGAAACACTTAATAGCATCTACTAACTCAGACTTTGTCAAACCTTTATTTAATTTTAAAAAGTATGAATCTTACATTTTTACACAAGTTTTTCCATCTGGTTTTATCCTTTTCAGGACACTTTGTTCTTTTGTTTTTATTCTTTATTTTTGTTAAAAGATCAGTTGGAACAAAGTGTTTTTTATTTCTACCGCATTGTCCGCTATAAATAAATAAATAAATAAATAAATATAGACTGAGAATATGGTATCATTGTCTTTATCTTCAGCTTTATAAAAGAAGCCAATATATCGTACCCAATAACAAAAGTACTGATTAAATTAATATATTCCAATCGCGTATCACTTGATTATATAATTTGTGGGTATTAAATCATTGTTTTTGTTGGAGTCTAATTGAAATGTGGACCATAAAGCTTGCTTCTCTTACAAGTAGCCTACCATCAACTATTAGTAATCAATTTTCTACAAACAAATAGCTTTTGATGGTACGGATCGGATGATTGGACACAGTTGATGGATAGATATATCGAAAAAGTTGAGATTGGAGAAATGCCACGATCCAATGAAAGCGATTCAGATTTTTAGTATTTCTTGGAATTAATTTTCTCTTTTTTTTTTTTTTTTTTTTTTGAATTACATAAAAATGGTTATCTCTAAATGACACAGTACATATGCCTAAAATTTCGTGTTTGTTTGTTGGTACTTTTTTTTTTTTTAAAGATTTATTAGTCAGTCTGCTTTACACAAAAACTATTGGTATGTGATGATAAGAAGTTAAATTATTATTAGATGTATAATGAAATCAACAAAAAGTTATTTTGAAAAGTACGCCGTAATTTTTGTTCAGAAAATGACTCACACAACAAATTCACTGCTTCTTAATTAAGATAACTCATTTATCCAAAAAGTTAACTATAAGAAACCAGAATAAGAGCTTTTTGAAAAGTTACTTAATAAAAAGTCCAAATTGTAAATTAATTTTTACAGTGTTCCAAACAAACACTATAAGTTTTCCAAATTAACTCGAAAGAGAACAAAACTTAGCCGAAATTCTCAAGTTCATTGCACGCATCTGGTCAAATTGTTGACATACCGAAAACATAGATGAATTTCAAGAGGGAAAAAAGAAAACAAAAAAAGGGAAAAAAAAAAAACAAAAAAAATTCACAATCCCTCGAGGCAATAGCATAAAGTGATAAGGATCAATTTCTTTTCGAAAAAGTTATACATGCACAGGGAGGGAATCAAAACTTTGTGATTTTTGGATAAACAAAATGATGTACCTAAGGACGTTTTTTCTCCATATATGCATATATATACATATATGAAAAGGAAAGAAATCTTTCAAATGTCTATTTTTGTGCAATGAATGGAAAATAAAAGAAACATTTCTTTTAATAAGTGGAAGGCCATACCAAATAAATGTACTGAAATGAGTAAAAATGGTTGTATCACAGCATCATGATTCATGAATAATGTCAATGATTTATCATTAAAGAATAAGAATATATAGACCATATATCGACATCGGGTAAATCAATAATAATTAATAAATAATATTATTATGAACATAAGTAAATACCCGCACTTGTGGATACTTGTGGATGATACACTACGGTTCTTCTATAGAACCAGATAGGGCTCCATTATGAAGCCCTATAAATGACATGACATTTATCTAAGCTCTTAATCATTTTTTTTTTTTTTTTTTTTAATAAATGAACTGTGAATTGAATGCATATCTAGTTCTATAGAAAAATTCACTATTTCACTGTCCACGATAAACCCTGTCCACGATAAACCGTTGATTTTGAACAATTGCTCACTTCAGACCACAAAATTATTTCATCATTTGATTACATGATTAAGAAATGAATTAAATCTAAGAAAAAGGGTCTAATCAAGTGTCAAATGTTATGATGCTTGGATATATGCCTATAATTAAATCTATTTATTGGGATTTCGTGATGTCACAACCACATCTAAACAGGGGTCGAATTAATAATATTAGTCCTTCGACTTACTTTATAAAATGTGTTTAGATATTTGTTCGACCCATTAATCATTACTACGCCACTATTATTATTAACACAGATTGCAATCATCACCACTAACTTTATGCACTAAATATTTATTTCTTATCACATTATTATAAAGGTTTAACATCCTAATTGCTGTAGTGAGGAAAATCACAAGTTTTGAATAAAAATCTTGAGAAGTGGTTTTCGCATTAGCAATCCATTTGTCTACGTTTTCGCTTTTAAGAAGTGCTTTGTTATTGAGAATCAAGAAATTGAAATGTTTAAGAGATGAAAAAAGATGATCAAAATTGAAATGTTTGAATAGCAAACGCATGCATTTTTAAAAGAGATTTGAAGATTATATAAAAATATGTTGGCGCTGGGTAACGATAGATTGTAATTTAGCGGATGATCAATTGAGGTTTAATTAGAAGTAAGTGGGCCTAATCGAAACAAGAAATAACTGTCACAACTCTGACGACGTACTTGTTTTCAAAGCAAGTATCAATCTTTTCAAAATAATTAAACTAATTTATTTAATAAATATGATTCTTTACTTTAAAATTTTTGATTCGAAACAATTTGACTCCACACGGGACAGGTGATCACATGATAGATTTATTACTACTATTATTAGGGCCACACTTTTCTTATATCAAATTGGACCAAAATTCCATACCTAATATATTATAATATATAATATTCAGTACGTCATAGTATTGTCAATTTATTATACTACAAAATTTAATATATTATATTATCGAATCAGACATGACGCTGGATATATATAAATACAGAAATTAATAAATTATAGTTAAAAATTAACACATCATCAAGCTCAATAACACATTAATTTTGCTAGGTTAATGATTTGACGAGTAAGTAACCTATCAATCTAAGTTTAATACATGTGTTTGCTTATTCACCCGTCAAATTTGCAAGTTCAATAATTTGAGGAGTCGTTAACCTATCAATATGGTATGATACTGGTATTTACTTTTTTATTATTATTATGATGATGATGATGATGAAGACGGGTCCACACAGGCATGGGACAAGACCAAGGAATTGCAAACAGAAATAAGATTGACCAAAGTCAAGTCTTTGGTCTGGTCGTTATTACTTTGTGAAAAGGTAAGGATAAGTATGCCCAAAGAATGATCCTCATTTTTGTCTTTTTTCGCGTCCTGATTAATTGTTCTCTACCGCCCTCTTAGGGATAACAATAAATCCAATTAAAATGGGGCTCGTTTATTCTCGACGAAAATGAGAATTACCCACTTTAATCAGAAATGGAGATGAGGGTGAGTATGAAATTACAAATTTTAATGAGGATGGAGATAATGTCTCTTCGTCGGATACCCACGAGTACCCCTTGTTTGATATCCATTTCAAACCCGCATATATTATTATTTATATATTTATTTATTTTTATATTTTGAACCGTTTTTAATGTAATATACTAAATATTTGTCATGACATTTAAACTTTCTTTTAATTGTCTTGTTTTATATTTAAGTAGACCTAAGAATCAAGTTTCATAATTTTTTTGTAATAAAATGTGGGCGAGTACAAGCGGGTACGAATTGCGTATACGGACGGGAGCAGGTAATGGGGGCGGGGCCAACTAATATGACCGCCGGGATGGGGGCGGAGATACCCGCTTAATTTGAAATCGGGGCAGAGCGAGAATGTGAATAACTTTTTCAAGCGGGAACGGGAGCGAGAGTAGGCATACCCGCCCCCGCCCACCCCATCGCCATCCGTACCGTAAATCATTAAAAAAATAGCACAGTAAACTTAAAAAGAATTTGATTCCACGTTATACTAATAACAATATACACACATATTATGCATGAAGAAGAGAAAAATAATATTACAGTTTAGTATAAATACTTTATTTTATACTATTTTATATTGGAATTGTTAAGTTGCTCAATTGTTTGTGGTTCAGCCGACGATTAAAAATGTGTTGGGGATCTAACAATTAAAATTGGGGCAACAATGGATAAATAAAACAGAAAACGAACAAACGAAAATGGAAAAACATTGAGACGAGTGAGCTTTTTATTTAAAATCTTTATTACCCGTACAAAGTGCTTACAGATTTGTGAGAAATAATCTCCCAAAATACTACGACAGAAGTACTGGAGGAACAGTCAATTCATTCACCATGACGAATAAGAACTGATCAGACAATTGAGCAAAACCCTAACTGCGAACTGTATAATACGTGAGACAGGCAGTCAAATAGAGTTTTAGAACCATCAAGTGGAATAAACCTTTTGAGTACATTTTTCACATAGTGGGACTGAGAAAGAACTATGTCATTTGAGTTCTTTATGATCTCGATCCCAGAGATCACATCGGCTACCCATATTTTTCATGTTAAAAGTGTCTTTTAACATGTTCTCGTATTTGTAATCATATCACGAGAGCTACTTAATATTAACATATCATCAACATAAAGACAATCAATGACAAAAGAGTTAGATGTGCTCTTTACATAAACATTTACGACATTCATTAATGCGAAAGCCATTTGACATCACTAAAGTGTCAAACTTGAGATGCCATTGCTACTTGTTTCAATTCATACCATGATTTAACAAGTCTAGACACCTTGTTCTCTTGACCAGGAACTACAAACCCTTCAATATGTTCTCGAGAGCATTTCATGTTGGAAGAAGTTAGTATCAATGATTATGACACACTTCGATAATCAAGCTACTATCGCAGGGGCTTACTATGAAATGTATAACGGTAAATCGCTACATATTCGTTGGAGACACAATAATGTTAGAGAATTGATTTCAAGATGAATACTTCCGTTGATTATGTGGGATCAAAGGAAAAGATAGCGGATCTGTTTACAAAGAGGTTAAACCGAGGTCAGTCTCATACATTGCTGGAGAGAATGTGGATAAAATCCACAACTAAAAAACAGTATTTAGTGGACACCAACCCATGACGACTGGAGATCCAAGACTTGGCTCAATGGGACAACCAAATTTTAGATTGTTCAGTTCTAAACACTTGGTATTTATCCTTGAGCTAACCCATAGTTAGAGAGCATAACCAAGTGGTATGCCTGCTAAAAGTGGTAAGGTTAAGTGTAAAACTTCAATGACTATATATACCTATTAAAGTGGAGGATTGCATGATACTTCTGATAGACAAAGTCACATATTTAAGTGCAGAGAAGTGGCTGGATCGACCGAAGCGCTTAAGAATCACAATGGTGTTCCATGGACAAAATGGATAGAACTTTAAGAACATGAGAAATGGTACAAACGTTGTTATTTGAGTATCACTTTCTAGGTAAACTCGTAAGCGGAATAGTCAATGACACCGTCAACTGGATCACGAGTATATCTAATGGTACTTCACTAAGGAATGTTCAAAGCCAAAAGCTACATGTCCTGATATAATAATGTTTAGAGAAAGTTGAGCAAATGAGTCACATGCATTATACATTGATTTTGCACTCATGTGGATTGTTGGAGAAAAGAATTCTCAATATTTAAAAAATAAAAAGTTCGTTGTTTTCGAAAATGAGTTTCACGTTTTTAATCTATGTTGCTAGTAGATGAACCCTTTAAGGCGAGTTAAATAATTAGGATTTGCAACTTTCTAGTGAATTTTAATTTCACGCATCATATAGCCCAAACCCGTGCCGACCCGAGCCACGCGGGTAATGGTGGTGGCGCGCATGTGGGAGTTCCATCTTCACTCAACTTGTAACAAATGTCCATCTCATTTCAATTAATAAAGTCTTTATAAACGAGTCTCCTTACTATGTGCGACTTTCCATCTTTCAAATGGAAATCCCACTACGTCTTTAACTTCTAATTCACTTCTCAAATGTCCAATTTTGGTCTTAACTTCTCACTCATCCAAATACAGATTTGTGAAAGTAAATATACCATGTTAATTTACTCGCAACGTAGATTAGGAATGTGAAACCCGTTTGTGAACACAACGAATTTTCAATTTTCGTACTATTGAGGCAAAATTACCAAATAAAACTTTTTCAGAATCTTTTTCTCCAACAAGATGAGTGGCACAGTCGATGTGTTATCCATTTAATTAACTTCGAGTTCTTATATTTTTCATTCAAGGATTAGATTTCATGCACCCTCCGTTAGAGCATTTACAATACAATAATGTTGAAAGTAAAAAATTTAATACATGTCCAATAAATAAATATGTATGTTAATTTATAACCAAATTTTCTATTATTCGCATAGTTAATGGGGGTAATTAAGTGCATTTAAAATGCTGATAGTAGTTATTGGGAAGTTGAATATTAACTTAGAATATATGAGATATTTATTTTTCCTATTGGACTACATGGAATTACCCCAAAATTAAATGTTTGACATTTTAAGAGCAATGTCATATATATAATTTCAGACTACCAACTCAGTGATTTATAAATATCTTTATTTATTTTGATAACTTCAAATTGAAATTTCAAGTTATTATTTTGATATTTATATTGAATTATGTACTACAACTACTTTTAATTGCAGGCCACTAGTATTTTATTTGTAATTATTTAACAATGCTAGGTAATTCTCATATACTAAATTAGAGAAATATTTTATTGGAACAAGTAGAATTTCATAATTGCATACTACATTTATCCAATTTCATACCACGTCTATCGAACTTCATACTACGTTGTCGAATTTCATACTAAATGTAAATGAAATTTTGATTGAAATAAATAATATGAAGTTTCATACAAACATTATCATTATCGTACTATCTATATCATTTTTTTAATATCAGTAGTAGTTTTTTTTTTTTAACTTTCAGTAGTAGTAATTCAATTTGGAAAAATAGTAGTATGTATTTTGTTTTAAAAAATGAATTTGCAGTAATATAAACTATATGATGAGAGATGATAATATGAAGAAGAAATTTATAGAGAGAGATGAAAGCATGATTGATGTGATTTGTAGAAAGAGAATATATTATATATTTTCATAGATAAAGGGATTGAATTATATATAATGTATAGGTATAATTGAGAAAGTAAATATTAATGACCCAATGAAAATAATATGATCTAAATGGAAATACAAGATTTGAATTGATTATATGGGATATTATATTTCAAAAGTATATCAATCGGGAATCTCCCCATTAGTTTTCACATTATCATCCAATCATATCATTTATCTCTTTACAAAAATAAAATTAATCATATAAATAATATTAACATTAATATATTAAAAAAATTCCTTTTTAAAATGTCAAAATCTTTATCACATAAAATCAAATAATATCAATGCATCGGAAATGTGGTTAGAAACGAACTCTAAATATTTTAGTTTCTTTGATTCTTCTCCGCCCTCTCCTCTCATCTCACAGCTATTGAAAAAGGGCATGTTTCATGCCAAATCGTTGTACTTTAAATCAAATTCAACAAAACAAAATATAATAAAAAGTAAGTTATTATAAAGTGAATTAAGGAGAATGTACTGAATATATTCTTTTTGTACTTTCTTAATTTAAAATATGAATAAAATACACTGCTATTTATAACTACATAACTAACTATGGTTGTCCTAGATCTGGTGGTCACAAACGCTACAGTACATATGACAATGGCTAGCTATGATCGTGTGGCTAACATTGTTACAGTAATATTGACAGTTGTAGCAGACTAAACTTATACTAATGTAGGGCTTATGTCATTCGACGTGATGTGGGATCCATGCGGACCTCTAGTGCTGAAACCTATCAGGTCGGCATTCACTCGACCTGAACCTATTAGGTCTCCATCCATGCGACCTGAACTTATTAGGTTGCCATTCATACAACTTCAGATTATTAAGTCGCCAAATCGAGTTGTAATCATGCGACCTGAATCCATCATGTCGCTGTCACTTACACTATCGTTTAACAAAAACAAGAATTTGAAGAATCTAAAAGAAACTAAAATAACTAAAAGCCGAAAAGAAAAGCAAACAAAATAAAAACATATAAAACCCTTAAAACTAAAAGAAAGTAAAATAACCCTACAAACTAGAAAAATCAGAAAACTAAAAAGAACAAAAAACTAGAAAAAAAAAAACTGAATTAAAAATCACTAGAAAAATTATACTCCTCCTATTTCTCAATAAATCTATTTTATAATTTGTGTACACGAATTAAGGAGTGAATTAAGTTATCATATTGTTCTTAATAAAATAATTTTCTCATTTGTTTTAAACCAATTCTGTTGTTGCTAGATGTAAACTTGAAAGTAGTTCCCATAAATAATACTAGTGTTTAAGAAAAACAAATCGCGTGAGGGACACGTGGAGGGTGATGGATAACTAAGGTGCAGACATAGTCAGCGTCTTGTCCGGCTTCGTTGCCGCGTGGTCCGTCGACTAAGGACGTATCAGCGTCTCAAATTTGTAGTGATCCGGCCACCGCCATACTGCAGAAAAGTCCGCTGGGGGATTTGTTTTGGGGTCTAATAGTAATAACACTGTATTTGAGCCGAATATGGGGCGGCGGGTGATTGGGTCAAGTGCATGGGCGACATGTGAAACCCCCGACAACATCACGCCACAAATCACAATGCATACGTCCTGTCCTATCACTTGATCCTAATATAGCTACTATAGCTAGTATCAATGTATCACATATCCTCATCTTTGTACGCATGTGGATGCCCAACTCAATCTAATTTCTCAATTTGTCTTTACACTAGCCTGCCCATAATTATAATATTGGTGACGCGCACGCGGTCAAATTGTCTTTTTCCTATTTACAGTGAATAAATAGAATATTGAACCAAATACGTGATTACCTTTCCTTTTAAGGTTTTCTATTTTTCATTTCATTCGTTCCCCCTTTTTTTTTTTTTCGCCTTTGATTATTAGAACATCTCTAATACTTCATATCTATATACCAAAATATTTCACATGAATATTATATGACATGGTCATAATATAAATGAATAATTATTTTTAGTTTTTTCAATATAAGTGGTCTCTTTCTTCAAAAAAACAAAAATGAATAAAAAGTGTATGGTAATAATATTTTTTTCTTCTTTTTCTCACCTTGCTGACATTAATTTATTAAGTTGATAAGTTATAAGTGAAGTCTAATACTAGATCATGCTTATAATCATGTCTCTTTTTTTAATATGAAAGATCATCTAGACTCATACTATGAATTTTGCCATTGGATTATTTTTTTTACCTACAAATTATTTTTAGGTGGTAAAAATTAACCATCAACCTTGACCTGGACTTCCCATCTTCCCCACTTGATTCAGCGACACTTGAACTCCTAGAGTTGCTCTTAATGGGGTGGTTTAGGAATATCCTTGAAATACCACAATTGGATTTATCAATTTAAGTAGCACCGCACAAATAAATAAATTGAACACTATTGGAACATAATAAAAAAATCCAAAAAAAAAAAAAAAGGTGTTATAATTTATTTTTATTTAAAATGGTCTTTAAAAATAGGATTAATTTGTCAAATTGTAACTTCTATCTGTCTATATTCCACGTATATATTAAACGAAAATTACTATCCTATATATGTCTAGAAAACTTTGGTTGACATGGAATTTTTTTATCTGTCTATATTTCACGTATATATTAAACGAAAATTACTATCCTATATATGTCTAGAAAACTTTGGTTGACATGGAATTTTTTTATGATTCGAAGGTTTAATTACTTGAAAATTTTTGAAGGTTTGAATACTTAATAAAATATAATAATTATAAATCATAGGAAGCAGTGAATTCTAATTATAAGAGTTACATATATCATATAATATAACCATATTATACTATTACATTATGAATAATTTTTATGTATATTAGACAAGAAATAAAAAAGGAAACAAAAATCTAATTCTAACAAACATGGTTCTTAAAAAAGTAGGGTATGGAAAAATAGCTTTATACTAACATATTAATATATTCTCTCCGTTTCTTAATAAGTGTCGTTTTAGAGTTTTTGTTCAAAATTAAGGAACATAATATTTGACTAATACATCCTCAATCAATTAATAATATTCTCATTTAATTACTTACATTCTCTCCCTTTAGTTATTATATTACCATAAACTTACTTATATTTCTTAAAATAAGCGGTAATAAAATTAGAATAAAGTGGTAAAAGATTCTAAAACGACACTTAATTTGTAATAAAATCGAGTTTCTAAAACGACATTTATTTTAAAACGGAGGGAGTAATATTTATATAATGTCAAAAGAGTAGGCAAATGAAAATTTAATCCAAATTCTAATTTTAATAACCACAGTTCTTAAAAAAATAGGAAACATAAAATTAAAATATTTTCTTATCATAATTTTAATCTAAATGTAATGTAATACTAAGTAGTAAAATATAAGATTTTAATTATATGAGTTTCATAATTTTTTTCATTATTAATCTATATCCTAATAAAATATTTATATTAATAATTTCTAAATATATATATATATATGGTGACCATTTCCTTTATAACCCATTGCGTCCATGAAATAATCGGATATCAATTTTATAATATATTTATCACCGTTTTCAGAGGATACATACATATGTTATGTGGTATAGATTATTATTATTATTATTATTATTATTATTATTATTATTATCATACAAATAATTAGTATTACATGTTTGATTGTATATATCGTCATTATTCGGTCTCTTTTATTTGGCCAAATGGAGTCTCAAAAATGAAAAGTTTAAGAGAGTTCTCTACCATGCAGTATAATTGTAAATAAAATAAATAATATAATTTACAAGTTTTGATTCAAATGTTATATATATATATATATATATATATATACACACACTATATGTTTGTTTTTCACGCTTCGTTAGCTTTGGAAAAAATTATGGTGCTTTATCATTCGAGCCTAATATTTATCTAATTTAGTACTAGTTTAATACCCGTGTATTACACGGGGTTTATCAAAAGATAAATATAAAAAATATTTGCGATAATAATATTATTACTAGTTTAATACCCGTGTATTACACGGGGTTTATCAAAAGATAAATATAAAAAATATTTGCGATAATTACAAATTTTTATGTAAAATGAGAAATTCAAATGATGTATTCTCAACTCTTGCCTTGTACATGTCTATTCGTTAATAATTTATTTACATACTTATAAAAATTCAAAAGAAGTCACATTCTAAACCCGTGCCTAATCTCTACTTATTAATTATTATTACGTTATTTTATATTTTAATGTTTAGAGTAAATTCGTTAATAATATTACTTACATA
>BMAC01000164.1:755151-802430 GCA_014905375.1 Phtheirospermum japonicum
TAATAATAATATTACATATACGACAGGTTAGATGTACTACGTTTTTAATAGAATTATTAGTGCCTTATAGATTTTAGTTTTTATATCATATATTCACATGTGACATGTGGGTGTTGTTTGTTTTACATTTCTTCAAACTCAATTTTCTACGGGTTTTTCCGTCAAGATTAGGGTATTTTGATATACTTTACAACTAATTTTGTGACTCGCGGTAAAAACACTTAAAAATCCCTTATTGTAAAAATCAGTCTTACTGTAATTAGAATAAATAATATTCTGATTTATGTGTAAGAATGATTTATTGTGAAAATAACTTTCCTTTAAATAGAATAAATAATATTAAGATTTGTATGTACCATTTTCAATATTATTCTTTAAGTATTTTTAATGCAAAATCCTCATAATCTATATGTCTGCTTCGAATGCTTCGTTTGGCAAAAAAAAATTATGGTGCTTCGGTTGCTCATGTGTCATTTGAGCCTAATATCTACCTAATTTAAAAATTTTCTTTTATTGTATCTTGCCTAATTTAATATTTTTCTTTTATTATATTTTGACTAATTTAATATTTTTTATTATATTTTATCTAATTCAATATTTTCCATTTATTCACCTAATATAAAAATACAAATAAGTCATATATAATAAGTAGAAAAGATATAAGTTAATTATATAATTAAAAGATAAATTACATAAGATATAAGTTATTATGAAAATTAATAAATAAGCAATAATTATAATAAAAGTAATTATAATTCTGATTTTGGAATATTAAATATTCTATATAGATAAATTAAGATTTATTTACAATAATCTAAGTATGTAACTAAATATTAGTAATGAATTCGATCTAACATGAAAATATAATAATAATAATGATGATGATGATGATGATGATGATGATGACGGTTCTTCTATAGAACCAGATAGGGCTCCATTACGGATCCCTATAAATGAACATTCATATGAGCCCTTAATTATTTTTTTCTTTTTATTTTTCCTTTCTTTTTTTATAAATGCACGGTGGGGTGGATGTCATGTGTTATATAGGGCTCCGTAATTGAGCCCTATATCTGATTCTATAGAAAAATTCATGATGATGATGATGAATTAATATTGATTAGACATCGGTACAATGCGATACGGGTTGAGAGTATGACACCTGTTTGGTATTTCAAAGTATGTAACTAATATTATTAACGAATTTAATATAAATATTAAAATATAAAATAACTTAATAATAATTAATAAATAGAGATTAAGCACGGGTTTTGAATGTGACTTCTTTTGAATTTTAATAAACATGTAAATAAAGTTATTAACGAATTGAATCTAAACAGTAAAATATAAATTTATTTAATAATTATAATAACTAATAAATAAATTAGACATGTATAAGGCACGCATTAAGAATACATCATTTGAGATTTTCATTTTACATAAAACTTTGTAATTATCACAAATATTTTTTATATTTATTATTCGATAAACCCCGTGTAATGCACGGGTATTCAACTAGTATATAATATATATATATATATATATATATATATATATATATATATATATATATATATATATATATTATTTAGTTAGTAGTTCCTTTTACAAACTCGTGTAGCACAAGATCATTATATATAAATAGATAGATAAATATGAGTGGATTTAATTAAAAATTAATCACTGTGTAAGTACCTAAAAATTAACTTACTATATTAAATAGTATTTGATATTATTTATATTTTAATGTACATACCAAGTAAGTGAATATAAAAATAAAAACATACAGGAATAACAATTTACATGCCTAGATAATGAAAATAGTAAAGAATAATAAAAATAAAAGGAACACAAAAACAACAATTTGCATGTATACAATAATATAAATAGTATTACATATATAATATAATATGATAGGATCCTAACCTCTCGCCTATGGGACTATTCCCCCAATTTGGAGACAGTATACCATGGACCCAGTTGCACCTTATAAGGTGCACCTGTAATTTAATTTATCATCATATATAACTGGTACATATCATCACATATAATTGGTACATATCATCACGTATAATTGGTACATATCATCACAAGTAATTGAAATTCTAAATCTAAAATTTAAAATTCTAAAATTAAAAAAATAAACTTAAAACAAAAAATTAAACCCTAAAAACGAAAAATTAATCCCTAAAATAAAAAACTAAACCCTAAAATTGAATATTAAACTCTAAATCCTAAATTTCTATCGCATATCATCACATATAACACATATCATCACATATAACTAACACATATCATCACATATAACTGGCAGAATGATAGAAGTAAAATGGAAAATTAAATTAAAAAAAATAAAAAACTAAACCTTAAAATGAAATATTAAACCCTAAAAATAGAAAACCAAACCCTAAAATGTAAAAGTAAACCCTAAAATGGAAAAGTAAACCCTAAACTCTAAATTTTTGATACATATCATCACGTATAACTACCATATATCATCACGTATAATTGTACCATATATCATCACGTATAACTGTCAGATATCATCATGAATAACTATTAGATATCATCACGTAAAACAGGGTGCACCTAGCAAGGTGCACCCAGGTCCACCTAATAAATCGCCCCCAATTTGTATGCCTAAAATAATAATAATATTTTACATTATTAAAAGTAATATTACATCTAATATAATATAAAAAATTTCTAGGTTCTTGCATGTGAAATTGATACTCATATAATCTAAACCCTATATATACACACACATTATTATTATTATTATTATTATTATTATTATTATTATTATTATTATTATTATATCGATTAATAATTATATATAAAACAAATTAACAACCAACTGTTAGAAAATTAGACTAATACCTTCACCAAATGTGAATGTCACATAAAAAATTGGTATGATGGCTTAACAACCACCTATATATATCTATAATATATAATTAATTTGTAATTATTGGTCCAGAGTATATTTCCACCATCTCGAACATTAGACTAACACCCATTTCTATATTTATTATCGTGAGCTAGTGGGTGTAGTAGATTACTTTTTCTTTTTCTTTTTCTTTTTTAACATGCGCACCAATTAATTTCATGGCATCAATCGTTATTATTTTTTTTCGACCATTTTGTAAAGCTACAAATGGATTAGAGTAAGAGGTTGTAGGGAATTCATAGGCTACTTCGAATATCTCTTAAAATATTGCAAAGTTTATTGTATGTCATCAAACATTCGATAGAACTTTAAGAGAAAAGCTTATAAACTTTTCTTTTTTAAATCTTTTTATAAGAAAAGTTTATGAACTTTACTAGTAAAATGCTATGCGTAAAAAAAAACAAAAAACAAACATTGACATCTTTTGAATATATTAGTTGTTTAATTGAATATTACTTATGAGTCAACAAGTATTTAAAAAAATATTCTATCTCCATATAGTTTTTTTATCCCACCTATATATTAAACGAAAATTATATGTGTTTGTCTAGAAAGCTTTGGGATGACGTGTAATTTTCTGATGGGTCAGACGCTTACTTAACGAATTTTGGTGGTTCGCATTCTTACCAAAACTAATACTAATTATAAGAATATAGGAACTGTAATATAGAAATAAATATTATAATATATTAAAAGTTCTATATTTTTAGCAATTACATATTTTAGAAACAATTATATTACAAATTTATTATAACATATTAGAAGTTCCATATTTAGATTTATATGCATCTTTTTTTATATTAAATAATGTTTTGCTTCTTAAATTTTTATATAATCACGAGATTTTTTTATTTTTATTTTTTTGTTGTTTTGAGTTCAAATTAATGTTGCTTTTGAATATTGTTTAAACATATTTGAGCTAGGTTCATTAGTCCACATCTTCCTGTTGTTGAGCGTTCAAACCTATAGTCACCATAAACTATTTTGGAAAATTATCAAGTTTCGCCTCCATAACTATGTTCATTCGTAATGTGGTCTTAATCAAGGGTTTTCTCTTGGAAAAAAATGGACAATACGACAAGGATTGAGAATATGACATCTTTTTATATTTTCTTTTATTATATTTTTTATAACTTATTTTCTTTCATATTTTTATATTTATCTAATTTAATAATTTTTTTAATTCTAAATACAACTTATGTAGATTATTAATAAATAATTAAGTTTTTTTATATACATTTTTACCAAATTTAATATTCTTCTATCACTATATTTTTCCTAATTTAATATTTTCCTTTTACTACCTAATTCAATATTTTCTTTATCATACTTTACCTAATTAAGTATCTTACTTTTATTATACTTATATAAAAAAATATATATTTAATTAGACTAATTCAATATATATACGATGGTTTTGATGATGACAGATGGTAGGTTATTCAATTTTCTTTCTTCCTCCATTTTTTTTGTGCGTGTGTATGAACAGATTCTTGAATTTTGTCTACAATTTTGGCCGTAGGGATAGTTTATGTATTATTTTCTAATTTCATGGGATAGTGCTGCTAAATATGATTCAATAATACATACGATACTATGTGATTTGAATTAATTGAAGAACTTGATTGGTGCTTAATATATGAATAGATGATTGAATTGTGGCAATAATTTTTTCATAGTAAAAAGTGTGGCCTGAATAATTGAAGATATTGTATGGTCTGAATTGTTAGTAGATAATTGAATTCTGGCATTAAATTTTTCATAGCAATAACTTATATATGATTACAATTAATTGGGCTTTTAATCATGAGACTATTTTGTTAAATGTATAAGAATATCGAAAAATCATCCAATTTTATTTTTAAATTATGGGTATATTATTGACTTTAATTATGAGGTTCTTTAGTTAAATGTATATAATGATGATAATATATGATTCCAATGGTGCTAATATACTTGTGTGATGCTAATTGTTTCGCTATTTTTTGGTGCCTGGGTCTTCTAAAATCTCATGAATCTCAGCTCTCACAATTTCGCCTGATAAATTTATCTTCCTCTTCCGTTTGTTTATGTATAAGTAGTTAGTTACCTTTTTCTTTCCTTTATATATCTCCGTTTGTTTGCCATGTTCAAATGCGTATGTTGTGTTTTCTGATTTTATTCTATTTTTGTTGTTTTGATTTTATTTGTCTTCTTCTTTTGGTAGTGCATGGGTATATACCGGAAGATGGAGAAGCCAAAACTGGAAACACCGAATGTCGAATATTCCCAACAATCTCTCCCTTTTGCCTTTCTGGACAAAATACCCAAAACGCATGAAAATGATCAAAAGACTAAAAACTCCCCCCAAATTAGAAACTCCTCCTAAACAAATACTCATTGTTTAGAACAAACAAACCACAATCAATGATTCAAACTAGAAGCTACCCTCCTCAGCCGCGTCTCTACACCCTCTCCCCCTTTTTGTTCTGAAAGCAAAAGAGCCACCAACCAGGAACCACGCAACGCCTGGAGCTAGACAACTGGGTAGTCAAGCAAGGCCAGTTGAGCACGCACAACCGGGGCAGATAAACGAATCATGTTGCGACCGGTGATGGGAACATCAGAAACACCATCACTCACAACACCAGCTTGAAAGGGCGTTGTCCCCTCAAAGAAAACCAATCGGCCTCTCTAGTATACACATCATCATTATCAGGCCTAAAGAACCTCGTGTCTTGATTTGGAAATCCCAAGAACAGCTCCTTAGCTTCACTCGTCAAGAACCTCGTGGAGATTGGTTCCATGTCTTCAATCTCGACGGCTTGAGACGGAGCATCATCAGAGCTTGTAGCCAATGTAACTGGGATACTTCCAGATAAAATGGAGGTCGACTTAGTGATCGGGGAAGGAACAGGATCAACAACATGCGATGTTGGAATCCGTGACAAATCACCGGAACCAACATCATCAATCGGGTCAGCAGCAGGTAAGGGAACCTTGCCCATCTTCTTTGTGGCCTTCTTCGAAGGTCTAAGATCACGGATAAGTATCTCATCACGGATAAGATCACGCCGGCAGGGAGCTCTGGGAATTTGCTCGGAGAGGTCATCCTGTTGCAAATTTCAAAAAGAAAACAATAACAAAGGCAATTCGAGAGAGATTGTGAAGAAGTTAAGAGTTAGAGATTTTTAATTGCTGAAAGATTAAAGGGAAGTGGGATAAAAACGGTAACAAATTTGACTCTTTAAAAAAATTAACCGTTGCCTAAGAGAGAGAGAGAGAGAGAGAGAGGTAAAAACCCTTATTTTCCTAAAATCAGATTTTACATCCCAAAACAAAACTCTTTCCTTGTAAAAACCCCACTCCCCCTAAAACTAGGATACCATATCTCAATCAAACCGCCCATGTTTCCCACTATCCAATCCACGTATAAACATAGAAAAGCCAAATTTTAGCTAGCAAATTGGACCATCACTAAAGACGTATAAAAGCGTACGAAGTGACAAATACAAAATTCATATCAATCTCATATTACCTGTTCTGCACATCCGATCACAACGCCACTGAAACAATCAAATGACTACATCCTAAAAAAATCAAGAGACGTCAGAATAAGAAGCAAACACGAGAAACAGAACACTCAGCAATACAGTCAAATTTACAAAATATGAATGTCTTAAATTATGCCTTAAAAAATGACCTAGAAAGGTTAAAAAATTTCACATAAATATTTATAGAGACTTGATCAGTGTTGCTTTTCATGACTGATGACATTAGACCCAACATTGCATAAGGTGAAGTCAATGGAAACAAACCCCTTAACCCAAGTTAATGACAACGTCAAAATCGCTCAAGAAGGTGAAATTTAAATATCAGACTTTTATTGTCCAGATTTTCTTCATCCTTTTTGGGTTTGAAGAGAATTAGCTTATCTTCAGCAGTAGTTGTTAACACCTTTTGTTTTTGGACCTGGGAGAAAACTTGTTTATGCGGGAGAGTTCCACAATCACCTAAACGAATAGGTTAGTCTTTTTGTCATCACTTTTATTACAACACATGACCTTATTTCTCTTTAAATCAGACTCAATGCATTCGTATTATTTATGAAAAATAAAATAAAAAATACATGCAAAATATATAGATGTTATGACTGATGACATCTTTGAGCGTCATAACATCAAACCCAACATGGACTAGACAATGCACATTCCGAAATCTCTTCTCAAACGAGAGAAGGTCTCTAAATCTAATGCTTTTGTGAATATGTCAGCACGCTCACTGTCTGTCCCTATATGTTCAAGACTTATTATCTTTCTCTCAACTAAGTCTCGGATGAAGTGATACCTGATGTCAATGTGTTTTATACGAGAGTGCTGAATTGAATTTTTTGAGATGTCAATTGCGCTCGTATTATCACAGAGTACGGTCAAAATACTTATATGGAGACCATAGTACTCAATCATCTGGTTCATCTAAAGAAGTTGCGTACACGCACTTCCAGCTGCAATGTATTCGGCTTCAAGAGCATCCTCTACATGCTTAGGCTCTATTTTGGCAAGAAACAAAGACTCTCGAAAAAGAGAACAGTTAGTGGATAAACAGATAAATCTTACAATTTCCTTGAAGTTTATCTGTCTCTTCCTCGTACTCCTCTCATCAAGATCACCAATAATTTGACCGATTGGATGATTCTTTTGAACTCTTGAGGGAATATCTCTTTGATAAAGATCAGTTTGATTTTCAGGATCCTCATCCTCTGATTCTGAATCAGATTCAGGACCCGCACGGGAAGGAGTTGAAACTGGAGTCAGCTCGCTAGTTTTATTGTTGCCAGTCTCTTCCTGAGTCGTTGTTGGGTTTGGTGACATGTCACCAGACCCGTCACCACCTGCAACGACATCTTTATCCTTGATCAAACTTTCCACCATCTTGTACCTGCAGAACACATCACCAGTTATTTGGTAACAATTGTCAGAAGTCCTCTGACCAGTGAGGATATAGGCACCATCCTCGTCATAGACTTCACACTTTTCCCGCGTGAACTTAACACTAAAGCCACCATCACACAACTGACTAATGCTTATCAAATTAGCAGTCAGTCCTTCAACAAGTAACACATTTTCCAATTTGGCAATACCTGGAACATGGAGTTTTCCTTTCCCAATAATCTGTCCATTTGCGCCTCCACCATATTTGACCTTTCCTCATTTAAATTTTACAATGTTCGGCAAAAGGTCTTCTGATCCAGTCGTATATTTGGAGCATCCACTATCAAAGTACCATGCTCCAGGAACATGAGATTTTAGAGAAGTATAAATCATGTTACACTTGACCTCCCCCTTTCTTACCCATACTAGTTTGAACTTGGTGTTGCCTTTGGTGTTGACAACTTGAATCCCATCACGAGTCCCAACATCTTGATTAATCCTCTGAAAATGACTTTTCTTCCCTGTTCTCTTCCAACACAAGGGGAGAATGTGACCATGATCGCCACAGTGGTGGCAAACATACTGCCTTCTTCTCTTTTTATGGCGCTTGACAAACTCTTGGTTGTGGCTAACTTGATTCGATTTTGGCTCCGGTTTGTAACCAATTCCATGCCTTGAAGTTTCTGGATACGACATCTCCAGAACTTTATCTAGCTTCGCCTTTCCCTTGTTGAGGTTTGAAATTGTATCTTGAACCTTTTTTAGCTCAGCCCTTACTCGTTTCAATTCTGAATATTTTCTCGTAAGAGATGTTTCCAACCGGGTAATGATCTTCACTTGATCATCCTTTTCACGTGTAAGATTTTCAACCTTGATCATAAGTGTATTCACCTTCAGAACCTGATTGCCCCAGTTGGCAAACAGTTCATCATACTCCATGCACAACTTTTTATATTCGTCGAGAGTATCTTCAACCTCAGCATTTAGGCACAGGGTGTTGGAATTAATGTTGTGAACTCGGATGTCGTCATCCCAGGCAACATGAGCAAAAAGTGCAGGCACTAATTCAGAGGAGTCAGAATCGCTTCCATCTTCGTCAAATTTCTTTGCAATGAGATTCTTCTTTCTAAAATGTGTTTGCACACTCGTTTTTGTAGTGTCCTCAACCCTTGCACTCATGGCATTGAACTTCACTACCATTGAGGATTGGAAGTCTTAGATTCTCTTGAGCGTCCATCATGTAAAATCTACAAAACAAGGATCTAAATACTTAGAGTTAAGTACCCAGCTCTGGTGCCAATTGTAGTTTTGTAAAAATGCAACTTAAAGAAATGATGTTAGGTTTCGTGATAGACGTCACCAGACCTAACATCAACTGAATCTCAGAAGTAGCAGCGAAAATAAAAAAACACAATAAATTAATTTCAGTTCGTAAGCAATCGTGCTTACGAACTTGGGTGTACAAACACGAAAACTATATTACTTGTCAACGTTTAAGATCAATACAAAATAAAAAAAAAGTAATATATGAAAAACAAATTGTATAAAACTCTTGATATACAAAATACTCGTCGCTTCTTCTTGAGATAAATTCCTCAGTTGGTTACGCAACCTGGAAATTCCCTTAATTCAGCAACGTAGCTCCGAGTATCCCTTTGTGTGTTCTGCTTCAAGGATGTGTGCGTCGTGTCTGTCTCTCTTTCTTGCGTCTTCTCCCTTTTATAAAACAAGACTCCTAGTCTTGTTAAACAAGTTAGATAAGTATTTAGGAAACTAAATAAAGTCCTAGACTCCAACTAAGAAATAAATTTAGAGTCCTAAAATACTTTGTGTCGTAAAATAGGCAAACTACAAATAAGAAATAATATTGGTGAAAATAATATTTCCAACATAAACTATTCTAATGAAATAGTTTTGAGTAAAACTGGGACACTTCTTCTTTATAAAATACTTATTATTATTTATTGTTTATTATATAAAATATTATTCATACACAATATGTTCTGAGATCACAGTACTGAGCTTATTTTCAATCAAACGTGTAATATGGAGTGGTCATCGTATCTGGTCAACTTTTTAATTTTACCATATTAATTAAATAGTATTAATAATTATCAATATTACATAAACTCCAAATCACAATGATCAAAATAAGACCCCCTTCACCATATGAATAATTAAAATAAGATCCAATGTTCTATAATTTAAAAACAATTTGTCTAAATAAAGGAAGCTGTGATATTTTTAAACAATAGTCATAAAAAAAGGTATTGATTCATGGTTCAACAAAAGCCAGTGGGACTAATCTTCTAATTATTTTCGATTTAGTAGTGATGAAGAAAATTTCCCAATAGGCTTATTGTTGTCAATAACATAATCATCTATGAAGTACGGATACTTCTACGAGGATGTCGTACTCGTATCGGGTACTTTTCAACTACGATATTTCTGCGAACACGTATCAATACGTACCCATAAGTATTTTAGAGAAAGTCTTGACCGCCTCGACTTCTGAATTTAATAAATAGAATGTAATAAGAAATCTAATTCATTCAAATATGGAACCAGAAATTGAGAGAGATAGTACAAATGTTTATAGGTTTCAAAAAGAAATTTTAAAAAAATATTGTATAAATAATTATTTGTTTTACGTGTTTTTGAAACCTATCACATCTGAAATTTAAATATTTATGGAATTTTAGTTTTTTTAGTTAATACAAATATATGTCAATAATATATACACACACACACACACACACACACACACACACACACACACACACACACAGACACACACACACACACTAGTTTAACACCCGTGTATTACACGGGATTTATAAAAAACTAAATATAAAAAATAATTTTGAAAATTACAAAGTTCTAAATTCAAAATAAGAAATTGAAAGGATGTGTTTTCTACCCGTGCCCTGTTCAATTTATTAAATTATAATTATTAATTAATATTATATTTTAATATTTAGATTAAATTCGGTAATAATTATATTTACATACTTATAAAAATTCAAAAGATGTCACATTTTCAACCCATCTCTAATCTATATTAATTAATTATTATTATTAACTCATTTTATATTTTTATGTTTAGTTTAATCTCTTTTAATAATTATAGTTACATACTTTAAAAAATTCAAAGGGTGTCATACTCTTAAACCTTCTTGCATTGTGTCATTGTCTAATAAATATTAATTATTTATTTTTATATAACTTTATTTTTTTTCTATATTTAGATTTAATTCATTACTAATATTTAGTTACATATTCCAATTATTGCAAATATATCATAATTTACCTATACATAATATTTAAAATTTTAAAAATAAATTATTTCAACTTTTATTATAAATATAATTTATTTAATTATTTACATAAATAAGTTTTGTTTTCTAATTAAAATTATTTCATATGTGATTTGTCTTTTAATTAAATAATTAATTTAGATTTTTCTTTCTACTACTTATGTATGACTTATTTATATTTTTATATTAGGGGTATAAAAGAAATTACTGATTAGAAAAAATATAATAATAATAAAAAAACTATCATGTTAGGGTAAATATAATAAAAAAAACTATCAAATTAGGCAAGATAAAATAAAAAAAAATATATATTGAATTAGATATATATTAGGCTCGCATGACACATAATCAACCGAAACACCAAGTCTTTTTATTATCCAAGCGATGTATACGAAGAAGACACATAGATTATGAGAATTTTGCATTAATATATACTTATTTAACACCCGTGTATTATACAGACTTATCAAAAGATAAATATAAAAAATATTTGTGATAATTACTGAATTTTAAATCTAAACTATAAATTAAAATAATCATGTCTAATCTATTTATTAATTATTATAAATATTAAATAATTTTTTATTTTATATTTAACTTAAATTTATTAATAATCTTAGTTACATACTTACAAAATTATAAAATGCATCACATCTTAAACCCTTGTCTAATATATATTTTATTAATTATTATTATTAAATTATTTTATATATTAATATTTAGAATAAATTTGGTAATAATTATTAGGTACCTACTTTGAGATATTCAAAATATGTTATAGTCGCAACCCTTGTCACATTGTAATATTTATTAATTATTAGTGTATAATTTAATATTTTTACACACACACAAACACACACACACACACACACACCATATTTGTATTCTTAAGATTTCAACACATGACGTATTAAATAAATAAATTAAAACTTTGTAGGAACGGAATTGTGTTTAGTTTTATTTTAAACTTCATATATTTGAGTTTTATCATATAATCTTTAATATCCACTTTATATGAAAATTTAAACTACTTAAGAAGGCGCGAAAGAAACACTTCTTGATTTTATAGGGATCATAACATATAGTGAGAAATGATTTAGTATGATTGATAATTTAAGTACATGCCCAATAGTTTTATGAATAAACTAGAAAAAAAGGAAGAAAGAAAATCTAACGGCAATAAGGTTTGAATGAGGGTGGGGGGAGCAACTCCACTTGCCCCATAATCCGCCATTGCCTGTAGAGAAATTATCCGTAAAATGATTGTAGGTAAACTATTAGTGAATACTAATAATATTTCTATTAGCAAATTACAAATTGGTGATTGGTTTGTAATTGATCCGTTTAGTAATTTCTTCTATTATTATAAAGGTAATTGTAAAATTTAATTACAATTATATTTGATGGTAACTAATCTCCCATGATCCTTATGTGTAGATGTTGAGAAATTAATTCTTGTCAATAATTTCTATTTTGTTATTTGCTTTTTTGGGCACAAAAATAAGTTAGGAAACTAGATTTAGGAATATATTATGTTTCCCAGTCTATGTTTAAGACTTTATTAGTTTCCTAGATTGTGTTTAGGATTTGTTTTAGGTATTTACCAAGTTTAGTATTTTATGTTTGTCTATTTAAGACAAGGATTCCTAAAGCTTGGAAGGACTTTACGCACAAGATTTTGAGTAGAGATAGACGACGCAAGACGCACGGCAAAGTAAGGAAGAACACGAAGAACTACTTGAAGCCATTGATCGAGATTAACAAGCTCTTCGAAGTTGCGCGACCAACGGAGAAGATCTTACCATTCCGGCAACAAGTATTTAGTATCAAGTTTATTGATATTTAGTTTTCATATATTACTTTATATCTTTGTATTGAGCGTGAACAAGAAAGTAATATATTTTTCGGGTTTGTACACCCAAGTTCACAAGTACTTTTACTTGTGAACTGAATTTGTTATAGCGTGTTCTTATCATTTTATTCCGCTGCATATTTTATATTTTACTCTGGTCGATGTTGCTAACCAGTGTTGTTAAACATTGACTAACAACATTGTAAATCTAAGAATTATTCTTAAAACGATAGACCTTCAAATTTTACAATTGGCATCTAGAGCGGGTTACTTAAACTCTTAAGTACTGATCCTTATTGTTTAGGTGCTATGGACGCTCAAGGCAACCCGAGCCCTCCAATCCTTAATGGTGAGAATTATTCTCTCTGAAAACAGAGAATGAGATGGCATTTGAAAAGCATCGACGAGCGTGTTTGGAAAACTGTCCTCATTGGATGGGAAAAGCCACGTGTCACGGATGGCGAGGGCAATACCATCCCCAAAAAGGAGGAAGACTGGACTGCTGATGAAGCAACTGCTGCAAATTAGAACTCCAAATGCATCAACACCTTCTGTGGCTATGTAGATGCAAGCTACTACCGTATCATCAAGAATTACGAGTCAGCAAAGGATGCATGGGACGCACTCCAAAGGGTATGTGAAGGAACTGCAAGCGTGAAGAAATCCAGATTAAGGATGCTCATGTCCACTTTCGAGGCTATGAGAATGGATGAGAAAGAGTCAATCATGGACTACTCCATAAGATTGACGGAAATAACAGAAGAGTGCAGAGAGCTTGGTGAGGCCATAACTAATTCCCGTCTTGTAGGAAAATTGCTAAGATCCATTTCCAAGAAATATAGCATGAAGGTGGTGGCCATAGAAGAATCCAAAGATGTTGATAACATCGATTTCAACACCTTAGTTGGAAACCTCAAGCAATATGAGATGGAACACATTAGCTCTAACTCGAAAGAGAAGAATGTTGCCTTTTCTTCCGGTTCAATTGCAGCCGATGATGAAGATGACGAGGAGTTTGATTTTAATGGGATTCTTAAAAAGATAGAGTCGACTACACTCGAAGAAGATGAACTGGCCTTTGTGACTCAACGCTTCAACAATTTTTTGAAGAAGAAGAACAGTCTTGGAAGCGCAAATGCAAGGAATAGGTCACAAACATCTACTCCAAAGTTTACTGGACGTGCTCTTCCCAGATCTCAGTCCACAACTTCAATTCCCAATATGTCCAGTCCTGTAAAATCACTCAGCGAGATCCAATGCCACGAATGCAAAGGTTGGGGACATTACAAGAATGAGTGTCCCAACACTCTTAGAAAGAAAAGCATGGTCACTACTGATTTCACCGAGGATGTTAATGATTTCGAGTCAACTGATCCTGTTCCATCCTTATTCACCCATGTTGTGTGGGACGACAATGTCCATGTTGGTTTGCTTGCAGACAATATCGTGTACCTGAATGCCGAGATCACTGATTATTATGAGGAATACGAGCAGCTGAGTATTGACCACCAGAAATTATTTGTCAGTTGGAGAAAACAGGTATTAAAGGTCAAAGATCTCGTAAAAAAAGTAGAAAATCTAACCAAAGAAAAGGAGGATCAGCTCGACATTATTGTCCGGTTGGAAACGTCTCTCACCAAGAAGAATGCTGAGCTTGATAAGATGAAGAATGAACTGACCAAAGTTCAAGGAACCATTTCAAGTCTGAATAAAGGTAAGGCGAAGCTGGATGAAATCTTGGAGATTAGCTTCCCAGAGTCCTCAAAGTATGGAATAGGTTTCAAGCCGAGTCAGTCAACGCATGTTCCAAGTCAAGAACAGAAATCTTCCAAACGTCGCAAAAAGAGAAGAAGACAGTACTTGTGCCATTATTGTGGAGAACCAGGGCACATTAGGCCCTTTTGCTGGAAGATCATTGGCGGGAGAAGACACTTTCAGAGAACAAGTGTGGCCGATAAATCCCATGTTGGTACCACTTTACCAACATCGCGTCGTTCTCCGTCTGTTTCGTCCTCCCGCACTGCCTCTGTACCCCTTGCATCTCATGCTTCCATGCCAACCACTTCCGATGCCTGTGCACACTCTCAGTCCTCCATGGGTACTAATACTCCGACACCTGAGCTTGAAGATATGGTGCCGTTTTCGGAGAAATTTTTAACTGCTGAGGCTGCCGAGTTGTTTGCTACTTATCAAACTCGCCACATGATTGCTGAGCGTAGAGTTCCATTTGAACTGTTTGAGCGCCACAACTTGATTGCCTACCTGTAGGCTAAAAGTATGTATTCCACAGTTTCTACTGCCGTGCCATTTGTCAGAGATATAGTTCTTGAGTTTTATGCCAATTTATTGCCATCGATTGTTGATGTGAGCTTTGTGAACTATGGAAAAGTGTTTGTGCGTGGTAGAGTGTTTGCTTTCACCCCTGATTTAGTTGATGAATTATTTGGAATTGAACCACATCGGGGTGATTCTACTGTGGATGATATGGATGAAGTTATTTCTTTTATTTCTGGTGGTATGGTGCATTCTTGGTTTGAGCAGTTGCCGAGTACTAGGCTTTCATCTCTCTATTCTATTATGCACAAGGTGGCTATTTGCAACTGGGTCCCTTCCAAGAATACTACATGTGTTACTTGGCCTCAGGCCCAATTTTTGTACAGGCTTGGGAAGGGTATTAAGTTCAGTTTCGGACAACATGTTCTTGATATTGTTACTAAATTTGCCACTTCAAGGTCTGCCGCCTCGTTGTGTTTTCCCTCTTTGGTTTTCAGCCTGTTGGAGAAGCAAGGATTGGTGCTTCTTTCGGATGATGTCCTCATTGGTGAGTCGGATTGGTTGCTTTGAGGGGCCAGCATACTACAGGTGTTAGGGTTATTAATTTTCTTTGGCAGGCTCCTTTCCAGGCTGATGTTGCTAGTAATGTTGGGAGGGTTGATCCCAACATGGTCCAAATTTCTGCGCAACTCCTTCGTGCGCATGTGGCTTCCGTTGACTTGCAGATTACTCAGCTACAGGCGCTTCGTGGCTCACTTTTGGAGGCCCTTTCCCTTTCTGGTCAAAAAGTGGGAGAAGGAGAAGATGTTGCTGCTGACAATGCAGAGGATGTTGACGCTGCTGCTGATAAAGATGATGCTGAAGATGCTGTTGCTGCCGAAGCCTTGGAGAGCCTTGCTCAGGAAAGGAGGAGGAAGCGAATTCGCGCTCGCGATAAGGCCTTGAGGAGAATGATGAAAATACAGAAGAGGAAGAGGAAAGAGAGTGGTGAAGGAATTTCGACATCCCCTCGTCGTTCGAAGAGGGTTCGAAGTCAATAAGTTCCTTTTTTGGTTTGTTCTGTTTTGATAAGTGTGTTTTATGAACAATGTTGGTTTTTAATGTTGGTTTATTTTTAACAACATTGGGTGTTTTATTTAGGGGAGTTTTCTAACCTAGGGGGAGTTAGTATTTTATCTTCATTTGTGTTTGCGTCATAGTGTTTTGTTCAGAAAGGTAAAAGTGAGAGATTGTTGAGAAATTAATTCTTTGCAATAATTCCTATTTTGTTATTTGCCTTTCTTGGGCACAAAAATAAGTTAGGAAACTAAATTTAGGAATATATTGTGTTTCCTAGTTTATGTTTAAGAATTTATTAGTTTTCTAAATTGTGTTTAGGATTTATTTTAGGTATTTACCACGTTTAGGATTTTATATTTGTCTATTTAAGACAAGGATTCCTACAGTTTGGAAGGACTTTACGCATGGGATTTTGAGTAGAGATAGACGACGCAAGACGCACGGCAAAGTAAGGAAGAACACGAAGAACTACTTGAAGCCATTGATCGAGATTAACAAGCTCTTCGAAATTGCGTGACCAACGGAGAAGATCTTGCCATTCCGACAACAAGTATTTAGTATCAAGTTTATTGATATTTAGTTTTCATATATTACTTTATATCTTTGTATTGAGCGTGAACAAGAAAGTAATATAATTTTTGGTTTGTACACCCAAGTTCACAAGTACTTTTACTTGTGAACTGAATTTGTTATATCGTGTTCTTATCATTTTATTCCGCTGCATATTTTATATTTTACTCTGGTCGATGTTGCTAACCAATGTTGTTAAACATTGACTAACAACATCGTAAATTTGAGAATTATTTTTAAAATCATAGACTTTCAAATTTTACAGTAGGCCTTTATCTTGTCAATAATAAGCCAAATTAGTATTTGCAGTGATCACTCGTAGACACAATATGTTTTAATAAGCAAGAATATAAATTGCATGTTAATTGATGACCACCCGACATTATTTGAAACACATTATATGGCTAGAAAAATATTTACGAGTTTAAAATTAATTACGAGTTCATCAAATATTAGAGCTTAGATTTTATAATTTTCTTTAAAGAAATCTGTATATAAAAAAAGAATTCGTAGATTATTCTAAAATAATATATAATAAACTAGATAATTTTATTTGATCATAGTAATTAGATTATATAAGTATCTTCATATATTGTTACTTATAAATAAACGTAATTCGCTCATTTAAAAGGATGTATTATTATGTACAAAACTTTTAAAAACGAATTTCTCATCATCATAACAGTGTGACAACTTTTTAAAAATATGTGGTGAATCGAGTATTACGTCGTAACTAACAATACAACAGTCACATTCATTGCCTCATATATTTGAATATAATAATAATAATAATAATTCAACGCTCATCGAAGCCGTAATTCACTGCTATTGGTTCATTGTTTCACTGTCCTCATCCAATGGCAGACGCTCCACAAATCGTGTAATATTTATTGTTTCACTGTCCTCATCCAATGGCAGACGCTCCACAAATCGTGTAATATTTAAAATTCATATATATATTTTTATTATCTCGTTCCTAACTGAACATCTCTAACATAAACCTAGTATAGATTCCTATCCAGTACTATAAGTATTAATTAACTCATATGATTGTTAATCATGGAATTAACAACCTAAATATTAAAAAAGTATTTTTCTTCCCCTTATCCACGTAGAGTTAGGGTTGTAGAAATACTCAATTTTTAATACATTATACAAATCAAGTTATTATCTAAATAAAGCTAGCGTGACATACTCAACTTCTAATGGTGTGTTTATTTGTTTGTATATATTTGAACTTAAAAACCCACCAAACTACAGACTACAACTTCTGAATGGCTAATATTTCATATGTCATTGATGAAATCAATTTTATTCTTGCAAATTTTGAATTAGGAGAAAATATGCTTAATTGGACTGCATCACACATTGGCACTCAGTGTGTATTAGTACACTAGGTGAACCATACCAAGGAGTATGAAATCAAACTCGGTCAAAAGACAAATTATAAAATTCCACCAATAAATAAATTCCCTTTCTCACTTAATTTTTCAGTTGCTTTGCTTACTTGGAAATTGAATACTGATAAACCAGGCAACACAGGCACTGTTATAAAGTTGGCGCATTCAGATGAAAACAGTTGATTATTGTTACTAAAATAAATCCACTAGCAAAAACATAATTAGCAAGTATTTTCCACTCTGAAACCGTTTTAGAATTTATATAGGAACATACAAATTTAATTAATAAAATTTTAATTAATTTATGATATTCCTAATTAGTTTATGACTCTCTTTTCATAAATTTGTCTCAGATTTTAAAATATGGAAGTTGGAAGAAAGTGTTAAATAATTCTAAAATGACAATTAGTTTATAACAAAATCGAACTCCCAAAAATGACATTTAATATGAATTGAATGGAGTATTATATCAATATAACTTAAAGTAAGTCATTTTAAATTCTATATCATAGTTTTAATTTCAACATCAAATCTTTCAGGTTTTAAAGATAATACAAAAAACGATCTTTCAGGTTTAGTTTAATTGTAAATAGAATCTACTCATATTGTTAAAATTAGAAACAACAACCAATTGAAGTTTGTAATAATTACTTACAGAACCCTCATTTCGTGGGTTCAATTTCGCGAAACAAAAACTAATTTATAATTTTGAAAGATAACTTGACCTGTTATTAGGCTAGATTGCAAAAGCGTAATTAGTTCACTCATTTATGTTGTTTTGTATTTTAGTCCAGTAAATTTTGTGATTGTAGTCTAATACTTAATTTTTGGCATTGTTAGTCAGATCTTTCTAATCAATTTGAAAACTTGCCAAAACTTTTGACTGAGTGATAATGTGACACTCCAAATTTGGGAATTTATATATTTTTTCAATATTTTTAAATGAGCCAGCATTAGCCCACCTCGACCCACCTCGATGAAATGAAAGACATAAAAGCTGAAAAAAAGATTGAAAAGAAAACTCGCGTGAGCAAGCTAATTCGCACGGACACAAATATGTAGGGCGACAATAGTTGGCACGACACGATATGATAAGAAACACGATAACAAAGACAAATATATGATAAGATACGACATGACAGAAATAACACGAAACACAACATGAAAAGTACGAAATTCTAAATTAAGTTAGATTTACACTTATTGATATATTTATGATCAAATAAGATAGAAAAAAAAAAAACGATAGTGCGACACGAACACGACACGATAACACGATTTGTCACCGCTAGAAACACGCGACACAATACGGATACAAAGAAACGCTTATTTTTAAGAATATTGCACAATAATATTATTTTTTTTAAAATGAAAAAACATATCAGAGTCGTGTACTCGTGTGTCCTCTCTATGTCATGTTGTCAGGGAAAGGGTTGTCGACCCTCTTCACCTTCTACCATTACATTAGGATAGTATTAGTTAATTAATATTTTATATGTATAAATACGAAATAATTATATTTTGCCTCTCGTACATTTCTGTTTTACTTAAACCTCCCTACTTCGCTCTCCTCCCTAAAAATCCTAAAAATCCTGCGTTCGTCCTTGCATGTTGTGTTACCCGTGTCCCGGGCATGTATTAGCAATCAAGTATTGGGATTTTAATTTTTTTTTTGTGTGCGTACATGTTTGTTTATTCACATGAAAATGGACTAGTTCTTTGTCATTTAATATTATATAAAATGAAAAATTCTTAATTCGGAGGCTATCATATGTTTCGATGAAATTTCTCCTCATATATTTTAATCATTAATCAGGAAAGAGATAGTATAGCAAATTACAACCCAAAAAAGCACGAAACATCACAAGTTAGTATCTTTAATTAATTAATTTGTTATTATTATTATTATAACTAGACAAAACCGCAAAATTCTATCACAACTTTTTAACTGGCTTCCCCTCTATATAAAGCATGCATGTATTTGGCTTGTTGCATCAATATCTCAAAGGCAAGCAAAACTTTTGTCTTTCCCACACATATACTCTCGCTCTCTCTTAAAAAATGTTGAAGACAAATGTTGAAAGCCTCTGGCTTTTAGCCCTGGCTTCAAAATGTGAATCTCTCACTCTTGTAAACACCATAGCCTTGGGATTCCTTTTTCTACTCTCATGTCTAATCCTCCATCTCTTTTTCTGGGCTCAACCTGGCGGCTCAGCTTGGGGCCGGCACAAATTCACGAAGCCCAAATCATCATCCAATTCTCCCCCAATCCCAGGCCCAAAGGGACTCCCAATCATCGGCAGCCTCGACCTCATGTCCGGCTTAGCCCACCACAAAATAGCCGCCGCGGCCCAATCCTGCCAAGCCCAGCGCCTCATGGCCTTCAGCCTCGGCCAGACACGCGCCGTCGTCACGTGCAACCCGGACGTCGCCAGAGAGGTCCTGAACAGCTCCAGCTTCTCCGACCGGCCGGCCAAGGAATCGGCTTACGCCTTGATGTTCAACCGGTCCATCGGCTTCGCGCCGTACGGCGTCTACTGGGCGGCGCTCCGGAAGATCGCCGCCGCGCATCTCTTCTGCCCGAAGCAGATCAAGGCCTCAGAGGGGCAGCGCGTGGAGATTGCGAACCAGGTCGTGGAGGTACTATCAAGCGCCTCCGGCGACCGGGCGGCCGGGATTCGCGTCCGAGATGTGCTGAAACTCGCGTCGCTGAACAACATGATGTGCTCCGTGTTCGGGAGGAAGTACGACGTCGGCTCGGCCAACCCGGAGACGGAGGAGCTGGGGGACCTGGTGGACCAGGGTTACGATTTGCTGGGCCGGCTGAACTGGTCCGATCACCTCTCGTTCCTGGCCGATTTCGACTTGCAGAAAATCCGGTCTAGGTGCGGCCGGATCGTGCCGAGGGTGAACCGGTTCGTTGGCCGGATAATCGCCGAGCATAAAGCGGCGGGGAAATTGGGTGGCGGCGATTTTGTGGATGTTTTGCTGTCTCTGCAGGGAGCTGATAGATTGTCGGATTCAGACATGATCGCCGTTCTTTGGGTAAGGCTAATTGAGCATGCCACGTATTTTATTTAATTAAGCAATTATTTAAATCTCTGCAATTGAATTGATATTATTTAATCCAGATTAATAGGGTATATAATTAATTAATTATATTCGCAGGAAATGATATTTAGGGGCACGGACACGGTGGCGGTTGTGATCGAGTGGATACTGGCAAGATTAGTGTTGCACCCTGATGTTCAATCCAAGGTCCACGATGAGCTGGACAAGGTTGTCGGGAGGGCACGTGCGGTAACGGAGTCCGATCTGACGGACCTGGTCTACTTAACGGCGGTGGTCAAAGAAGTGTTCAGGATGCACCCTCCGGGCCCACTCCTCTCGTGGGCGCGCCTGGCGATAAGAGATTCTATAGTGGATGGGCATCACGTGCCGGCTGGAACAACCGCGATGGTCAACATGTGGGCCATTATGAGGGATCCAAATGTTTGGGACGACCCATTAACGTTTAATCCAGACAGGTTTTTGGGCCAGAGCCCAAATACGGAGTTCTCGATCTTAGGGTCAGACCTAAGGATCGCACCATTCGGGTCGGGTCGAAGGTCGTGCCCGGGTAAAACACTGGGCATGAGCACAGTCAACTTTTGGGTGGCTACACTAGTGCATGAATTTCAATTTATGACTTATGCTCAGGGTGTGGACTTGTCTGAGAGGCTCAAACTATCTTGTGAAATGGCTAACCCACTCGTGGTTACGGTCCGACCCAGGCGTCCTTAATCGGGTTAGGAATGGTAATGTATGTTTTGAAGGGAAATAAAAAGGAAAATAAGACGGAAATAAATTCCACAGGACTTGAACAACCTCGCCATGATACAAATACATACATATATATAGATATAGATATATAGATATATGTTTAAAAGAAAATAAATGTGATGTAATGTGCCTGGCCTTCCTTTGATGTGAATATGGTTGCTGTAATATTTTGATGTTGGTCTCCCTTTATAAACAGTTTGCAGCCCAGAAATGCTCTCTCTTTTGTATTCCACTATGTATATAATTATGAAAGATACGAATTTCAGTTTTTAAATTCTTCTTCGTGATTTATTTGCACATAGACAAAATGTTTTTAAATTAGGGTAAGATGTGGTATCGGACTATCATTGGTAGTTGAAAACTAGATCTAACACAAATTTGATACTATTGATAAAATGTAATTACAATGACAAAATTATATCTATTCGTATGTAATCATATAAAGATAAATACTAAAGAAATGAAGAAAAAATAGAAAAATTCGTGATCAATACTCCTAGGTTACTCGGTTATAACTACTTACGATAGATTTTCTTGACACTCATTTTTTTGTTAATCACTTAAATTTTCTTCCCTTCTCAAATCTAATAGAGATGTTTCTGTTTGACTTGAGTAGAGCAACTAGAGGATCATGGTTTGTCGTATTTATAGTTATTCTTCTATTAAAATTAACACCCACACATTTGTAACCACCACACACATCAAAACTGCATTTGGAAATTGCTATTTGTACACAATCGCTACACCATTTCTGTATGTGTGAGTAACGCGTATTACAAGCCGATCCGAGAAAGTTGAGTGGTCGAATAAATATTTTCTTTTTTAAAAAATATTAAATAAAAAACCATTGAAATCCACTACTCTGTTGTGGTATGATATTTTGTAGAAATTGTATATAGAAAATGGGAGATGCTTGGGAAAGAAGACAATAGAATATGGAGGATAGAGAGAAGAGAGAAGAGAGAAGGAATTCAGCAGATTAGTTTCCCAAAGTTGTTCTCCTTTCATCATTCCTTCCCCTTTAATAAGGAGTTTGTTTACAATTCTGGGACCACGAAATAACAACCAAAATATCTTATAAAAAGACAAACAAGTTACTTAATAACATTTAACTAGAATTTATTGAATGACCCCTCCTGCTAACTCAGGGCCTTCCCTTATCTTGAGAGCCAGCTGCCTTCTTTTGTAGCCACGCGTCTGCACCCTATTGGCTCCCCGTTCCACCTCATCTTGACCACTATTATTGTCTTCCCTTACAATTTGCCCCGATTGAGCTTTAGAATTAGGGTTTGTTCTTCCTTTCTCTCTTTCTAGCGATTCACCTCCATTGATCACAACAATACCCTCTGATTTTGTGATTCTCGTCCTCGAGGATCAAAAGACGGGAACTTTTAACGTATATAACTGAGGTCTTCTCAGGTGGCTGTTGGTGGTTCAACCTCATCCCATCGAACGAGTACTTGAGATACCCTCTCACCCTGATGGCTAATTTCCCGTTCGCCAAGCACAGCATGTGGTTGGAGTTTAAAGTCACCGGCTGAATCTGTTGCTAGAGGTTCTGCAGATAGTTGTATGCCTGTATTCACTCTATCCTTAAGCAGCGAGATATGGAAAACTGGATGGATTCTCGAGGTCTCAGGTAATTTTAATTGGTATGCCACCATCCCAATTCTTTTAACAACTTCATAGGGTCCGTAATATCTGAATGCTAGTTTTAGATTTTTTCTTACCATTACGGGATTTTTCCTGAATAGTTGGAGTTTGAGAAAAACGAAATCACCAACCTCAAAAGATCTATCTTTTCTGTGTTTGTCTGTATTTGCCTTCATTTTCTGTTGTGCCCTCATCAGGTTTTCCTTTATTATTTCTGTTATATGATGTCTCTCATGTATGCTTGCTTGTACCTCGTTATTCTCTGTGTCCAAGTAGGGGTTCATACTGTAGAGTGGGGGTGGGTAGCCATAGAGAGCTTGAAAAGGTGTAAGTTTCAGACCAGTGTGGAAATTGGTGTTATACCAAAACTCAACCAAGGAAACCCATCTAGACCATTGCTTAGGAGCCTTGTGGTACATCTAAGATAACCCCCCAGACTTTGATTTAACCTTTCACTCTGCCCATCAGACTGAGGGTGGTATTCTGATGTCATATCCAATGCTTACCCTTATCACTCTGAACAATTCTTGCCAGAAGTTACTGGTAAATACCTTGTCCATGTTTGTTACCATACTGATTGACATCCTATGTAGCTTTTATATGTTGTCTAAGAATATGTGGGACACCTCATTAGCTTTGAAGGGGTGGGATAAGGTGATAAAATGTGCATACTTAGTAAACCTGTCTATAACTACCAATATCACATTCTTGCCATAGGATTTTGGTAGTACTTCAATAAAGTCCATGGTAATGTGAGTCCATGCTTGCTCAGGGATGGGTAGGGGCTGTAGGAGACCAGGGTAGGGTCCCCCATCTGGTCTGTTCATCTTGCTCACATCACAGCTATTTACTGAGACTTTAACATCCTTCTTCATACCTGGCCAGTAAAACACCCTCTTTAACATTATGTAAGTTCCATGTATGTCTGAATGCCCACCATAAGCTGAAGAGTGCATAGCTCTGAGGATATATTGCCTTAAACCTGTGTCCTCATCCACTGCTGACCTGTTTTTGTACCTGAGCATCCCTTCCTTCAATGTGAATTGTGGATAAGACTTGGGGTCAATGGTGTTGGCACCTATAATCTTAGACATATATGGATCACCCTTATAGCTTTGTATAATCTGATGCACCCAAGTTGGAGTGACAGTAGATACAGCCTCACAACTCTCCTCAAAAGAGCTGACCCTTGATAGAGCATCAGCCACCCTGTTGTCACTACCCTTCTTGTATTCAATCACACAATACAACCCCAGTAGTTTAGTGAGCCACTTCTGTTGTGTGGGTGTCATTACCTTTTGATCGAAGAGATGCCTGAGTGCTTGTTGGTTTGTTCTTATAATAAACTTACTGCCCTGCAAGTAGTGCTTCCATTTTTCGATGGCCATTAACACAACTAGAAATTCCCTCTCATATACAGATAATGCTTGGTTCATTAGGCATAACGTCTTACTCATATATGATATAGATCTGCCTTCTTGCATCAACACTGCTCCTACACCCTTACTACTAGCATCAGTTTTAAGGATGAATGTTTTCTTGAAATCTGGCAGTGCTAGCACTGGGGTGCTAACCATTGCCTCTTTAAGCCTGCTGAAAGCCAACTCTTCTTGCTCTCCCTATCCAAACTTCCCCTTTTTTAGTAGCTCAGTAAATGGTCTGCTAAGTACCCCATATCCCTTCACAAATTTTCTGTAATAGCCTGTTAGACCCAAGAAACCCCTTAATTGTTTGACATTTGAGGGGGTTGGCCATTGAACCATGCTATTGATACCCCTTACTGTGATATTATATGGCCCAGGTATTCAATCTTCAATCTTCCAAAATTACACTTGCTCCTTTTTGCATACAATTTATTCTCCCTTAATACCTGTAACATCTGCTCTAAGTGAACCATGTGTTCCTTCAGGTCCTTGCTGTAGACTAAGATAACATCAAAAAATATCAGAACTGACTTCCTCAGGCAGTTGCTGAAAACCTAGTTCATTAATGATTGAAATGTGACAGGTGCATTGCACAACCCAAAGGGCATGACTGGAAACTCATAGTGGCCATTGTGAGTTCTAAAGGCAGTGAGAAACATGTGTTCTAGTATCATAAGGATCTGAAAATATCCTGATCTTAAATCAATTTTGGAAAAATATTTTACCCCATGTAGTTCATCAAGTAACTCATCAATCACAGGTATAGGATAATCATGCTTAATGGTTAGCTGGTTTAGATACATGTAGTCCACACATATTCTCCATGTAGAGTCCTTCTTTTTAACCAAAATGACTGGAGATGCATGGGGGCTTTTGCTGTTCTGTATTATTCCTGACTCTAGCATCTCTTTAACAATTCTTTCTATCTCATCCTTGTGTTCATGGGTAGTCCTGTAAGGGTATTGGTGCCTTGGTGAGCTGCCAGGCTTCAAAAGGATCTGATGTTCAATCTCCCTATAGGGGGGTAGACCTTTGGGTTCCTCAAACACATCAGTGAACATGTCCAGTAAGTCACCGAGTAGTGGATTGTCCTCATGATATGGTTTCTGCAGGGTAACCCAATATAACCCTTGTATCTCCTCACCAGCATCCTCATGCAGCAGTTTGTAAAATGCAAGCCCTAGGATCATCTTGAGCTCTTGCTGTGTTGTGAGATCTTGTAACTTAACCTTCTTTTGCCCTGTGTTTACTGTGACTGTCATCCTATTATAATCTAGCTCTATTGGAGTGCAAACTTGAGCCAATCCCCTCTAAGGATCAAATCATGTCCTTCATGCTTCAACAGTCTGAGTGGGTAATTGGATTTCTCTCCTTGCATATCCCACTGAAATCCTTCAGCCCTGTGGGAACTCACCAGATTTTGACCATTGGCCACTTTAACTAAAACTGGTTTAACTAGTTCTAACATGCACCCCAGTTTATGGGCAGTATCCTCTTGCATGAAACTCGGTGTGCTCCCTGAGTCAATAAGAATGTGGAGCTGATGCTCACCACAATAGCCCAACATCCTCATAGTAGTAACCACTGCTTCTCCTGATAGGTTGTTAAGAGTCATTTGTATTTCTTCTAGACTTGCTAGTGGTTCCTCCAGACCTTCCTGATTATCATGGGTTTGTGCTATGTTCATCTCTTCCTCTGCAGTCATAATCATATAGTTAATCCTTCTCTTGCACCTATGCCCATGTGTAAATTGCTCATCACAGTTATAACACAGCCCTTTCTCCCTTCTAGCAGCCATCTCACTGGAGGTTAATAGTTTCACTGGCCCCCTATTGTTTTGAGGCATTGCAGACCTGGTGTTTGTGTTCTGAGATGCTTCAGCCCTAGCTTTAGTAGGAAAGTAATTCCCCTTACCTAACCTAGAAGATCCCTTCATCTTTTGTGCAATAGCCTCTAAGGTTAACAGTTGTTTCCTGCCTAATTCCATGGTCTGTTGCAGAGTAAGGGGGTTAAACAGGTTATGAATGCTTGTAGCTCATCATTCAACCCATTCACAAAGTTAGCAATAAAGTACTCTTCTGAAAACTGCTCATGATTGCCCATCATCATGCATGACTTAAGCTCCTCAAACCTCTCCACATACTCCTCATAATCCCCCTGAAATTTCAACTTATTGAATTCTGCAATTATTTTAGATTCTCTGAGCTCCTCAAATCTGGCTGATATTAGGTCAATGAACTGAGCCCATGAAATATCCCCTAATTTGGTACACCAATTTTGATACCATGATGCTGCCTTTCCTTCTAGATGCATAATAGCTAGGTTTACTCTCTGGAGATCTGGGATGTTAGGGATCAGCTTACAGTAACTGTTGCATTTCAATATCCATGCTCTTGCATTACTGCCATCAAAGCGTGGAAAATCGGTTTTGGAAATAGGGCTGATCACCTGGGTTGTTGTGTTTTCTCTGTGTCTGGTTAACTTCTGATTTCTGTGGTTCATTCCCTCAATTGCAGGATATGGTGGTGGTTCTCCCAAGATGGATTCCTCCGTTGGTCTTCTCACTGTACCCATATTCTGGAGTTGGAGCTGAATTGCTGAGAGTGTGTTTGCGAGTTGGTCATACCTGTTGTTCAACTCAGAAAATTGTTCTTTAATATCTGATTTAATTTCTATAATTTGTTCTTGTTGATCGTTGTTGGTGTTGGCTAACTGCTCCTGTAATTTAATTTATGTCATCTCTCTCTTTCTTGTTTCCATTTGGAGTGTTTGATCAATTTTCTTTTGTGCTTCTTGTAAATCCTTAAATCTGGTGATTTCTGCCATGCCCTAAATCGGCTCTAGATACCAGATGTTGTGGTATGATATTTTGTAGAAATTGTGTATATAGAAAATGGGAAGATGCTTGGGAAAGAAGACAATAGAATAGGGAGGATAGAGAGAAGAGAGAAGGAATTCAGCAGGTTAATTTCCCAAAGTTGTTCTCCTTTCATCATTCCTTCCCCTTTAATAAGGAGTTTGTTTACAATTCTGGGACCACGTAAATAACAACCAAAATATCTTATAAAAAGACAAACAAGTTACTTAATAAAATTTTATTAGAATTCACCGAATTACCCCTCCAGCCAACTCAGCGCCTTCCCTTATCTTGAGAGCCAGCTGCCTTCTTTTGTAGCCACGCGTGTGCACCTTATTGGCTCCCCGTTCCACCTCATCTTGACCACTAATATTGTTTTCCCTTTCTCCAATTTGGCCCGATTGAGTTTTTGAATTAGAGTTTGTTCTTCCCTTCTCTATTCCTAGCGATTGACCTCCATTGCTCACAACATATTCCTCCCATTTTATTATATCCATTGTAATTTTCACGCATATTAAGAATGTTGATTAGTGTTATAACTATATATATTAAATTATTATAGTATCATTTTGATTAGAAGAGCTAAAACTATGATATAATAAATAGATGTAAATCTTGTAAAGTAATATTTAATTCTTCTTGACAAATTAAAAGATAACATTAATTTTCTCTTGAAAATGTAAGTGCAATTTATAGAATTAAACAAATTTTTACTTTTTTCTTTCCCCATTAAAATGTGACAAATATAAAAGGACGAATGCAAAACTTTTTTCTAATACTGCATGAGCGGAAATGAGTTTGGGTCGAGGTTCGAGTTGATCCCTACCTCCACCCCAAACGGCTATTTACCTAGCTAGTTTAAGTGGTTTGCAGGCAATCACGTTAAACACATTGATTGACCTCTTTAATCGAAGAAAGAAAAGAAAAAATAAGAATTGCGTGAATAACTTACTTCAAAGCGTGATTGGGGGATTGAACATTCTAGTGGTCTTGAAGATTAAAAATAGAGTTAATGGTCTTAATACGTGAATAGAACTTCCAATTGCCAGGGGAGAAATGATTTAAAAAGATATTAGATTATTTTGATGTTAACAAAAAGTTGAGACACAAATTTTTTTTTTTCCAATATCAATTACACTTATTTTGTCTTTTTAATCTGCGTATTTTTTTATATCTGCCTATCTTTTGTGCACGGAGATACTATTATTTTACTCACTTGACCATCAGGTAAAGTGTTTTAATCATGAATTTCTAATCCCACCAGCCATGATCCCAAGAATCTCTGGTAATGTACAAATTGGAGCTGGGAAAATGACTTGCGTTATAAGAAAATGAGTCCATTCCTGGGGAATATTATGTATCATAAGTTATCCTGCTATATATTATAAAATAATTGGGTTTTGGTGGCTCTTCAACTGATTTATGGGACGCAGGGATTTGATTCCAATGAATATGATTATTATTATTAATTTATTTGACATGGCGTCTTTTGCACATCCTCAATTGCAGTTGTTCTGCATTCTTCTTTATAACTATTCATTCTTACACAAACACAAATATTTTTATTAAAAAAAAAACTTTATTTCATATGGTCGTACCAGGCGATGTAACAACCCTAAACCGAGACGATCATTAAGCCACTTCATATATTAAAACAAGAAAATAAACAATAAACAATAAACAAAACGCGACTATTCCTGATTAGAATAGTAATGCATAAGAAACGCGGCCCCTAATATGAACAAGGGCAAAATGTATATAAAAATCTTAAACAAATCACTCGAATCCCCATTTGCCGATGAAGATGCAGTCCAAGCCGTGCTTTGCTCTTTTAAAGGAAGTGTCGAAGCGTCTATCTCTCCGATGTATAATTCTTTCATCTTTTCGAGCGCGCCGTCGCTATGGCCCACATCTTCAAAATCGGATGTGGCGTCCTTTCCTTTAAAAAAACAAAAATCAATTCAACTTGAAATCTTCGCAATCGAATGAAATAACTTAATAATATTAGCATGTTATTAACTTAATCGTCTTACCGGTTGAAATTAGCATGACCTCTTCACCCCCGGGATGGTTGTCTAGAAATGGCGTCACATCGTAAACCTGGCGTTCATATTCGTAAAAACTTCGATCAACGAAGATCAAAGGCGCGATCGACCCAAAAACACAAAACATCTACGAATCATCTCATCTTCTAAGAAATGCTCTTGATATAATCCATAAGTCATTTGCAGCATAACTTATAGAATTAGATCGTGATCCACCGGTAACTGAGATATGATTTATCACATAATCCATTTTTATATGGGTAATGCTTAATTTCAATTCACTTGAATTAGCAGCTCATACATTTTCTCCAATTCAACTTTAACTCAACAAGCACAAGTCTTCACGATTATGCACAAGTTCACTCGAGTTAATGTCACAAATAATCAAGTTTATGTTCAAAACCATTAATCAATTTATTCGTCATTCTGTATTTCAACCTTGTTGACTTATAAAACAAAAGAACAATAAAAAAGCTGACCTTGCCGGAGATGATCAGCCAGCAATTGTCTTTCTTATTGTGCTTTTCGACCTCCTCAAAGGCGTGAACTTTTTGAGCCATTTTTGTTTTATGCAAGTAAACCAAACAAAGAAGTAGGAAAGTTGAAAAATGGGATGGCAAAGAATTGCAAGAATTCGATCTCAATTTCGAAATACTATCTGAGTCAGTCAGATTGTGTGCACACGGTATTAATAAGAGCAATAGTGTGTGATTAAGTTGGTAGGGTCTATGTGATGTCTTAGTGATAATGATATTGATGTGTGATGATGTTAAAAATATATATAATATTTATTATGTTTATTCTATTTATATTTAATATACCAAATGATCAACTAAATATGAATAAAAATGAAATTAATATGTTAGAAGTATTTAATTAATTAAAAGCATTACTAGTAATTTAATTTCAATTCTCTTTCTTATCATGTTCGAACTTTTCAGATTTTCTATAAAGTTTTTATGATCTTTTTTGAATTTTAAAATCAATTAGGTAAATAGAAATGTGGTAATAATTTGGATTGTAAGATCTATAACAGAGAACTAGTTTAACACCACCCATGTATTACACGGATTTATCAAAATATTAATATTAAAAATAATATTTGTGCTAATTATAAAATTTTAAATATAAAAAAAAATTCAAATGATGTATTTTAACACGTGTTTTGTACATTTCTAATTTATTTATTAATTATTTTAATTATTAAATAATTTTTTATTTTAATGTTTAGATTATAATCGTTAATAATTTCATTTTCATATTAAGAAAAATTCAAAAGAGTTACATTTTAAACCTGTGTCTAATCTCTATTAATTAATCAATATTATTAAATTATATATATATATTAATGTTTAGATTAAACTCATTAATAACTATTACTTAGATACTTTGAAAAACTCAAAAGATGGCATACTCTCAACTCTTGTCGCATTGTACACGTGTCTAATCAATATTAATTGATAATAATTATTATTATTATATAATTTTATGTTCCGTTTGAATCAATATTAATTAATAATAATTATAATTATTATTATATAATTTTATGTTCCGTTTGAATGCATTATTAATATATAGTTACATACTATATTATTGCAAATAAATCTTAATTTACCAATTTAGAATATTTAAAATTTCAAAAATAAAATTATCTTAACTTTTATTATAAATGAAAATTATTTAATTCTTTTCATAATATTTTTTTTGTAATTAATATTATTTTATATAATTTATCTTTAAATTAAAATAACTAATTTAGATTTTTTCTATTAATTATATATAATTTATTTATATTTTTATATTAAGAGAATAAAAGGAAAGTATTTAATTAAATAAAAGAGAAATATTGATTTCGGCAAAATATAATAAAATAAATATATTAAATCAAACAAGATATAATTAAAAAAAGTATATTATATTATGTGATATTAGGCTTTGATAACACATAAGCAACCAAAACTATCAAACGAAACATACAAAACAGAAATATAGATTGAGAAGATTTTGCATTAATATATAAGGATTATTATCTAGGTCATATTCTTAATTTCAAATATTTGATTTAATTTAATTTTTATTTTGTATGATTTTTTTATTTAAATATTAGTTATTAATTAATTATTGAAATGAAGAAAAAACATGACCATTACATTTTTATGTATTTTTAAGTATTTTTTAAAACAATTTTTGATTAAAATTAAAAAGAAAATTGAGATGAGTTGTGGACGTTTGGATGTGGTCAATCCACCCAGATCAGCTGTTCACAATCAAACAAATGTATACTTGTTTTGAAATGTTTGTCTGTTATTTTGATTTTCGGCTTTGAAGGTGATTTTTTTTCTCTAATTGTTTTGTTATTATGCCCGATGGTGGGTGGTGATAATCATTTTGTTTATTTAAATATTTTTTATTAGATTAAAAAATTTTAAAAAGGAAATGATAAAAATACTCCTGAAAATTTTTCGTTGGAATCACGTGTCGAGTTTCAGATGACTTTTTGAGGCGGAATCTGTCATTAGGAGGTAAACTGAGAAAATCTCATAATTCAGTAGACAAAATGTACGAATAAAAGATCATGAGCTAAAGTGTCAAATCCTGAATAGTTTGGAAGTAAAAAAAAAAAAAATCTCTAAAAATAATTTCGAAAGGAAATAACAAAAACACCCTGTATTAATCATGTGACGAGCTTCGGTCGCCGAAATCTTCCAATAGGAAATAAAGTATAAAAACGCACAATTCAAAAAACAAAATATACAAAATAAAAAATTAAGAGATAAATTATCAAATTGAATAAAAAATATATTTCTCTCTATTTTTATTTCTTCAAAAATAAGGAACAAACCATTGATATGTATTTGGGTTAGCATATTTATGGACCAACTAGGCCCAGCACAATAAAAGTTTTGTTTATTAGGCCTAACCTACCAGTCTACCTTGGTTTAGTTGGCTGCGGCCTGCTGCCTAACCTAAAAGGCAGCTTCAAATTTTAAAAACAAAATTCAGAAATCAGATAGATAAACGTAAATAGATGTAATTTTGAGATGAAAGATGATATTTTAAATTAGATTTAATTACGGGGGGTTTTGTCATTAATTTCCTTTAGTTTCTTTCATTTTTGGGTTCAATCCTTTTTTAAAATTTCTTTACTTCAATTTCTTTTATCTGATTTTTCTTCTTTGATCGTAGAAAAATACGCGATCGAACTCCCTGGTCCACTTATATAAATTAAAGATAGCTCCCTTATGATCCAAATATCTTTGTGTCTTTTGCAGAAAACTGAGTACTTAGGGGATGCTTGGTGAATTTCATGGGAATGGGAATGGGAATGGCTTTGATTGTGGAGGTTAATGGGTTTGATAACCCATGTTTGTGGGGGGTATGACTCAATACCAAAAATTGGGCAATCAAACCCATAGTGTGGTAGTTATCAAGCACCACTTTAATAGTGTTTCCCATTCCCTACTCTCTAAACCCTCCAACCAAGCATCCCCTTAGTTTTATCATATTTAATACTTAGGTACAGAATAAAAAATACTTAGAAAATTATCAGATAGTACTTAGACCCAACATGCTTCCGTAAAATTAAAATCCTTCTATAATTCTGTACCTCTCTTTGACTAAATAAGCACCGGGTGAGATGGGTTGCGATGCCACCAGTCGAAAAATTACCGCCCCTAGTTCGTTTTACAAACGGTATCACCGTCAAACTTCTATTCTCAGAAGTTGAACTACAAGTTATCCGACTACTTCAATAACTATTCAGCATAACCTTGGTTCGTTTCCTATTGCAGGCATACGAGATACTTAATTTATAGAGAGAAATTAATGTGATATTAAGCGCACATGTTGAAACAAAAGCCTTTATTTTATTAAAAACTTAAAAGAAAATTTATTAAATTAGTAATCTCCTTTTGGGAGGAGATATAGAAGGTTTGTTCTCGAAAATACATAAACTCCCTACTATAGACAATTATCACAACACTTATCCTCTCTCTCTATTTTTTTACACAAATTATACTATTATTATGAGAAAATTGAAGTGAATGCTTGATACCCTCTATTTCCTCAAACGCTGGGTATTTATAGACCTGACTCCGTATTTCAAATTCGGACTCCAAAACTCGTTGATAAAAGATGCGTCATTACTTTCATCTTTTGCTTGCGAGTTAGTGGCCCTTTGTTTTAGTGTTCACTCACTCATTTTCGTTGCTGGTCCCTTATGACTCAGCCATCTTGTGTAGTCGGGAATCTCTTCACATGGTCATTTGGCGTGGTCCCCGTGCTTTTTTTAAAACCAGCTGGTCTTTTGTCTTTTTCATTTGTATTTTCTTGTCGGTTTATCTTGGGTCGAAAGCCTTTTCCAAACTCGGGTTTCTTTTATTCCGGGCATGCTGACAGATCTGGTCAATTCACCATCCGATATGCGCCATGTTGCAAAATATCCAGTAGGTTTCTTTGCTCACCGGAATCTTATTTTCCCGTAAGACTCTTCTCTTTGTTTCGAAAAGAGTTTCTGCAAAGCCTGTCGTAGCTCCTGTCATGGAATTCAAGAGGAATGATCCATTCGCTGAATTCTGAAAGAACTTAAATGGGTACTTTACTTTATCCATTTCAGTTAGACAAACCCATAGTCCCAATGCTCGTCATGTAGAGCATCGTCTTCTGAAATTGCTTCTACTATCACTGGTACGACCTCCGGTGAGACAAACTTAATATTTCTCGTGGCGTTCCTATCCGGTCTTCTAAGATTCATAAAATGAAAAGCTTCATTGAAGTCTTTTTTCGCTTGTTCAGGTGTTGCACTGATAAAATAGAGCTCCAAGATGTCTCCTCTGGCCAAATGTGGATTATTGGTCCAAGTCTCGTGAACCGCTTCCCCAATCCATTTTTGTAGTTTGGAGACTTATGCGAAGCCTGCTGCAATAGTATAAACTGAAGTTAAGGCTCCAAAATTATACCATTTTTGTACTTTGTTTGAATGACTTCCCACTTTCATCCAAACTCTTAGATAATTTTCAGAGATCTCAACTATTATTTTATCGGGTTTGATACCTCTTCTGGCAGCTAACTTTTCCTACTGCCTTTGGTAACTCTGCATAGGAGAAATTTTAATCTCGTCAGTTTGAATCTTAGAAGTGCCAGTCTATGGCTTAAGGTTCAACTCTCCCCCTTTAATTTCAGAGGTGGTGGGTTGACTTGAAGCCTCCGAATGTAACACCGGGATTTTAACATCATTACAGCTTGTACATCCTATAGATCACATCATCTGCAAGACCTGTGATTATGGTACTTGAATCCATAACCTCCGAGTTAGAGATCCATTCTCGAATTACTCCTTTTTGCACCGTAGGAGATGCGGCCTCGGGAAGAGACCTTCGCAAAGCTGAGAACAGTTGATACTGTGCCAGCTGGCATGCTCGTATGTGATCGAAAATAGATTCTCAATCGATCTGTTGAAGTCATCCTATGACCTTCGCATTGAGACACAGCGTCCCAAAATCTCGTTCAAGTATCTCCAGGCTTTCCATGAGATGCCTTAGCCTTTTGAGGGTATCGTCAACGACGTGTCCCTCCATCTCGAGTTAAAAACTCTGCAAGGACATTTTCGTGAGATTTTATAACGATAATATTATAATCATAATATTGACATTCAGCTTGCCATCTAAGTAATCTATCCTTTTCGGGTTTAGATTCAATTCTATTTTTTAAAAAGGCTTTAACACTTGAATTATCAATTTTCAAGGTGAGTTTCTTGGATAAAGGCCATTTCTTAAACGTCTTTCTAACTGCGAAAAACTCCTTCTCGTTGATATGTCATTGATCTACCTTTCTATTTGAAAATAGTTCGTTGCAATATATACATGACACTTCTCCTTTTGGTGTTACTTTCATAAGAACAGCCGTCCACCAATAATCACTGGCATCTTTGTATAGAACAGTTCATCCTCATCATTTGGAGTTTGTCAGTTTAGGAAGTTGTTTGCAGACTTTTTTAAGCTGTTTAATTCCTTCGTGGTGTTCTTTTTCCCATTTGAAATGACGTCATTTTTAGTAGGGAACTATAAACACCTTCCTGTAATGTGCCAAGTTATTTATAAGTATCCCAACAAAATTAACAACTCCTAGAAAACTTTGAAGTTGCCTTTTGTCCTTGAGCATGTCTGGAAATTCTTGTATCTTTTCTACAATATAATTTTATAGAATGATTCCCGACTCATCAATTTCTATCCCAAGAAACTTGATTTTTCTTGTAGCAATTACTGTCTTCTTTCCTGAAAGCACTAATCCTTGTGCCAAACATCTGAGAAAATTTCTAAATATTTTAGATGATCCTTCATGTTCTTTGATGCTATGGGTATATCATCAATGTATGACCGCCTAACAAAGTTTTCCGTCCAACATCTACAATTTTTTGTAATATTGGATCTCCTATCCATCTCAATTAAAAGGGTCATCGAAAGAACATGTTCCAAATCGCGATCAATTCCCTTTTCAAATAACCTACGAAGATGAAGAATCTTATTTCAAATGAGAAGTAGCTAACCAACTTTTAGGAGAAACGTAATTGATTACCACAAAATTTAAAGAACCTAAATTAGGAGCGTGAGTTACACTACAAAAAAATAGCAGTTTTTTTAGGGATTTTTTCCTCGATTTTAAGGTAAATCCCCTTGGTTTTTTGAGAAACCAGGGGCAAAACCGAGGGAAAAGTTCCCTCGAAAAAACCCTCCTCGGTAAGTTTCTCCGAGGGAAATACCAAGGGTCAGTCCCCTCGGTTACTTCCCCTGTACGACCCTTGGAAAACCAAGGGGCAGTTTGCCCTCGAAAAAACCGAGGGTCGTTTTCCCTCAGAATAACCGAGGAGAATACTCCCTCGGTTCTTACATTTTCCGAGGGATTTCCGAGGGTATTCCCCTTTGGATTTCAATTTTTTTAAAAAAAGAATTTTTTTAAATATTAGTTCTAATTCCTGTTTATTTATTAAAATTCCCCCCCAAAATGAAAAAAAATCAATAATGAACAGGCAAATAAATAAACCAATTATTATAAAAGATATTGGAAATTTACGATTATTACATGTGTTCGACAAAAGTGTTTAGTAACAAAGTTTTTATAAAATATATCAAACTGTCCTATGATGGGGGGTGCTTTGGCGGGAGGTACTACGAGAAACGAGCATATATCTCGGCCATCTGTGCGTTCACCTGTGCCTGAAATGCCTCCTGCTGCCGACGCTGCTCTTCACGTTGTGGCTCAGACTCGGTGTATCACTGTTAGATCGCCTTGAGCTCCTCCCTCTGCTCCTCCTGAGCTAGTCTCGTGGCCTCCAACTCCTCCCTTTGCGTCTGGAGCTGCGCTGTCTAGGTAAAAACCCTTCACATCAGCAATCACCTTCCCGTACGAGACGGTGCCGTAGTATCGTCCCTTGCTCGACCCGACGACGTCGGAGAAAACCCGGTCAATGTCAACCTCGCTACCCGCATCTTGGGAAGACACACGTGCCTCCTCCTCCAGCTGTCGCTCGTACTTCGCCTAAAATACAACTCGTTAGTAAATTTTACATTAAAACCAAATAACAAATAAAAAATAAGGAAGAGACTCACATTAATATTACTGGGTCTCGCATCGATCCACGTGTCCTCGGCCTTCTTGTGCGTACGTACAAAAATGTCGAACGCCTTGGCCGGCTCACCCGTCTCCCGCTTCTGTATCCAAATAGAATTTTCAAATAATTAACATTAAAAATAATAAAAAAAAATAATATATTATTATATTCTGAAATTACTTACGATATCCAGAGCATAATCGATATTAGATCTAGCCCTCCCCCCCCCCCCCTTGTGCTTCGACATCCCAGTACCCGGCCCAGTAGGCTCGCTCCTCCTGTTCCGGCTGCACTGCTCGAATTTCTTCTTGTTCTCGGGCTTATCCCACTCAACCTTCCAAGCCCTAGTTGAAATGCATGATATATAAGATACGATATAAATTATCTATTATAAATAAAAAAATTCTAATTTAATAAAAATATATATAACAGAATCGGAAAAGAAATAGGAAATGCGTATCTAATGACCGACACCCAACTCTCGTGGTTCCGGGACGCCGAGACGCACCCCTCGCCCCCTCGACAAAATCACGACGCTTCATCGTTTCGCGTTTCCAACCGAACAAGTTGATTGATCGATCGTATCTTGGTTGTTGGTCGAATGACACGACAAGTCGAATGCGCACATGCTCGTTGATATTTTTTGATCGAAATCCGGTCAAAATCACCCCACGTGCCTAAGATGATAGGATCTGTTTCATCTTTATGATTTTTTTTTCAATTTTTTTTACGATTTCTTTTTATTTTTTTAAAAAAATAGATGGGGTGTTTTCCCCTCGGAAAAAATCGAGGGGAGGGCTGAGCCCTCGGTTTTTTTATAGGGGAAATAGTTTCCCTCAGTTATATGCATAAATTATTTTTTTTAATTTAAATACACCGAGGGGCCAAATATCCCTCGGAATTTCCAAGGGTATTTTCGTCCCCTCAATTTTTCGGAGGGGTATTTTTCTTCGAAAATATTTCCCTAAAAAATCCTTCGGTATTGCCTTCGGTAATTATAGAGACAAACATTGGAGCCGTTTTTTTAAGGGATCTTCTGAGGGAAATTTTTGCCCTCGGAAAAAATCGAGGGAAATTTTTTATCCTTTTGCTTTGCCCTCGGAAAAAATCGAGGGAACTATTTCTCTCGATTATCCCCTCGAAAAACTGCTATTTTTTGTAGTGTTATGTATTCAGCGGAACATTCTTGTCAAGGTTGTATGTCTTTTTTCAACCGACCAACCACAAATATCACAAATGACAACACACAACCACCCAACCTCTTAAATATTTATATAATTTTTCTCTGATTCACAAATTCAGTATTCTTCTCAACCCAACCACACTTATTTTTGATAGTTTATCCATGACAACCTAACCAAAATATTATATACAATTATTCTATTGTTATTTTGAAATTAAAATACAATTAACTGTAATAAATAAAACTAAATTAAACTAAAATCGAAAAAGAAAGTCTAGTAATAATAATTATCAGTCGACATTTAAATAAATGTAAAAAGTTACTAAATCAAATAATAAGAAATTATATAACTTGAGAAAAATTAAATTCTAAAACTTTTTTGCCCTATTAAAAAAAACCTGAAATTGTGAGTTCTCGATATGTAAACTACAAGTTCTCGACACATCGGGAACTCACAATTTTGATTTTTTTTCCTTTTGAGGCCTTTTAATGCTAGAATTTTAATTTTTAAGACAATGTAATTATAAATTAATTTATACATATTATCTAACAATATAAAAATATAAAAATATAACAAATATATATATATATATATATATATATATATAACCAATGAGAAGGGGACAAGTGTCTCATTCCCATCGAGTATTTAAACAGACCAATGTTGCATCTTCATGCTCTGTGGTCGGCCCAAAAAAACCAACCTCAACCGATTCTTTTTTCTTTTTTAATATTTAAACAAATGGAGGTCGATCACTCTTCCATGTGGGCACCGATATTTTTGGTCCTAGAGGTTCTATCCAAGGAGGGCGCAGATTCGGGATAATGTAACTATAAACTAATTTATACATATCAAACAATATTAAAAATACAAAAAGGTAAATATATATATATATATATAAATATCAAAATAACAAATGATAAGGGGAGAAGTGTTTAACGGACCAATGTTGCATCCTCATGCTCTGTAGTCGACCAAAAAAATCCAACCACACCGATTTTTTTGTTTTTTTCTTTACCTTTACACATATGGGTCGCGTCGATACTTGTGGTCTTGCAGATCCAAAAAACGCATAGTTTCTCCTCTAAAAAAGACTTATTCGGCCCAGAAAAAGGAAGGAAAAAAGGAAAGAAAGCAGACACTTGCATATTTTGGAGCACTTATATATGTATGAATCAATCATAACACGAGTACATGGCAAAGGGCATTATACGACAACGATAACAAGGTTTACACTTTAAACAAAAAGCAACGTTCGGAGTTATTGATACATAATTCAATAAATTTTACAACAATATATACCCTTAATCAAATAATTAAAATTATTACATCACACCAATATATAGATAGATGGAGATAATGGACTCAATATTCTTCGGAGAGCTCAGCTTTATTACTCATCAGGCATCAAACGTTTGCATCTGCAGCATCAAAAAATAAAGAAGAGAAGAAAATGAAACTTAAGTTATCGAAAATTGTGAATAAACTTGTCGATTAACATTTTGACATTATTAATAACTTTGCAATTTTTTGTTATGACGTGTCAAAGTAGTTAGGAATTAGTTTTGTGTAACTATCTACAGTTAGGGTTAGCTCAGAGTTAGCTTAGGGTTAACAGCTTTTTGTTATTCTGTTGCTGTTAAACGAGGCAATAGTGAAGCGCAAGTCTGGGGTTTAAATACCCAATCTTCGTAATTAATTCATCAATCAAAAAATCACAATTAATTTCTCAGATCTTTTACAATTTTTTTAGCATGGTATCAGAAACCAAAATTCTCTCTCGTCTCGTCCCTTTCCTTCGTTTTTTTTTCGCTTCCTCATCGTCTCCATCAAGCTCTCTCAAGCCTGTTAATGGCGAGAGTCAAGTTTCATCTCCTTCAAGAACTCTAGCAACGAAATCGACGAAATCAAATCCTATTCTTCATCCTCGATCCTTCGCCCTTTACGCATTCCGCTTCAATTTTTTCCCCTTTCTCTCCGAGCTTCGTCCATGGCGACAGTAAATCTACCAACCCTAAATACTCTCACCATTCGTCTAGATCGGAATAATTATTCATACCGGCGTTCTCAAATTTTAGCTATTGTTCGTGCACACGGCTTTGATGAATATCTCACCGGAGATCAGTCGAACATTCTGGCGGCTAGGGTTGGAGCAGACACCAATCCAAAATTTGAAATCTGGAATCGTCGTGATCAATTCCTGATGAGCTGGCTGTTAAGCTCAATCTCTGAATGCATTCTAGGTCATGTTAATCGCTACAAACATGCCTTTGAAATCTGGTACACATTTGAAAATCTCTTTTGGTCTCAGTCCAAAGCAAGAGCTATGAATCTGCGTTTTTTAACTACAAACTCAAAAAAAGGAGACAAGAGCATTGAGGAATTTGTGATGCAAATGCAGAATTTTGCAGATCAAATTCAAGCTACTGGTCAACACCCAAAAGATGATGACCTAATTCTGTATATCCTTGGTGGTTTAGGGCCTGAATATGAAAGTGTCATTGTTAACCTCACAACCCGTGGTGATATGTTGTCTCTCTCTGAAGTACAATTCATCCTACAAACACATGAAACGCGTCTCTTTCAGATGCAATCCTCCTTCCCTCATGTAGCTTCTCCCAACTCTGGTAATCTCTTGGCAAACTTTGCTGCTCAAAAAAATGTTGGTGATTATCGTCCATCTAGAACTGGTTATGCTGGTAGAGGCCGGGGAAGAGGCCGTTTTGGTCATCAAGGATCTAAAATCATCTGTCAATTATGTGGCAAAAACAATCACATAGCCAGTAAGTGCTTCAAGCGTTTTGATGTCAATTTTTAAGGGTTGGAATTCTCAGGTCCTACCAGCAACTTAAACATGCAACAACCTTCAGCACAAGCCAACTTTGCTTACTCAGGCTCTGTTTCTGGCTACACTTCAAGGCCTCCAAACACTAATCCTCTTCCCAATAACACAAACACCTACTCATATCCTTTTTCACCTACTCCACACCACAACTTGCACTCCCCTAATGGAACTCTCTATCAGTCTACCTCAGTACTACCACATGGTCAGGATAGCTCAGAATGGTTCTTAGACAGTGGAGCCACTCATCACATCACATCAAACCTTGGGAATCTAAATCTACATGCTCCATACAAGGGTATGGCTCAATTAACTGTTGGCAATGACATTTCTATACCTATCACTCACACTGGAACCACTAAAATACCAACTCTACAACCCTCATACTCCTGCTCTCTCAAAAATGTACTAAATGTTCCTGACATTACTCACAGTCTGTTAAGCATCTCAAAGTTTCTTCAAGACAATCATGCTCTATTTGAGTTTCATGCTACTTATTGTCTTGTTAAAGATCTGAATTCACACAAGGTACTTCTGAAAGGCAAGATTAAAGATGGATTATATCAGCTTGATCTATAACACCTTTCCAATCTCAACTCATCACATCCAGTGGCTTTTCACACATCTATTTCCCAGTCCAACAAACCTCCAAGTCAGTGCACTCATCTACACTGCAACAATAAAGAATGCAGCAATAAAGAAACTCTCTGGCACAATAGATTAAGCCATCCATGTAATAACACCTTAAAAAAGGTCTTGCGACTCATTCATGTACCATGTTCTGTAAACAAAGTACCATTCTGTGAAGCATGCAAGCTAGGAAAGCAACACCAAACGCACTTTCCTTCTGTAATTCATACCACCAATAAACCACTTGAAATTGTTCACTCTGATGTATGGGGCCCTGCATCTATTTCAAACACTGATGGTTACATATTTTATGTCTTGTTTGTGGATGACTTTACTAGGTTTACTTGGATTTATCCAATGTCTCAAAAATCCGAAGTTGACTCAATCTTCAAAAATTTCCTAGTAATGGCAGAAAAACAGTTTAACTGTCCTTTAAAATCTTTGCAATGTGATATGGGAGGATAATAGAAAGCCCTCACTCAATTCTGTCATACCACTGGAATTCTATTCAGACACTCTTGTCCATACACTCACCCTCAAAATGGTTTAGTTGAAAGAAAACACCAACACATAACTGAAACTGGCCTTTCCCTATTGGCTCTTGCTAACATACCATCTAAAATTTGGTGGGATGCCTTTAACACAGCTGTATATCTCATAAACAGATTACCCACCCCAGTTTTACAAAACATCTCACCCTACCAAAAACTCCTTCTCAAGGCACCTGACTACACTTTTTTCAAAACTTTTGGCTGTGCTTGTTTTCCCTTCCTAAGACCGTATAACTCTTCAAAACTACAATTTAGAAGCTCTAAATGTGTTTTTTTGGGATATAGTCAAATGCACAAGGGTTACAAATGTCTTCATCCATCTAGAAGATTATACATTTTCAGGACAGTGGATTTCAATGAACAAGGCTTTCCTTATCCTTCTCTTGTCCCCCCTGAAACATCTTTCCACTCCAATCACATCACATCTCATCTTCCTTTTTCCCCCATACCTAGTCCTATCACCCAACCTATTAACTTTACTTCATCTCCTTCTACAATATCATCTTCATCAACCTCAACTAATCCATCCAACACTGATCATATATCTCATTCTTCTGCACCACCTCAACAAGCACCACCTCAGCAAGTCATACCTGTCCAACCTCAAGCTCCACCTCAACACACTCCATGATAACCAGAGCTAAAAATGGTATTCACAAACCCAAAACTTTCCTCACACATCAATTACCTATCACAGAACCTTTAACAGCCAGTGAAGCATTATCTCATCCCTTATGGAAAACAGCTATGGATGATGAATTCAAGGCTCTCATTAACAACAACACATGGACTCTGGTACCTTTTCCCCAAAATATGAATGTCATCAGCAATAAATGGATCTTCAGAGTAAAAAAATAAGGTAGATGGCTCATTGGACAAATGCAAAGCTAGATTAGTGGCCAGAGGTTTCCAACAAACATCAGGTGTTAACTATTTTGACACCTTCTGTCCAGTCATCAAACCACTTACCATCAGATTAGTCTTCTCTCTTGCCATCACCAAAGGCTGGCAGATTCAACAATTAGATGTCAACAATGCATTCTTAAAGGGTGATCTCAAGGAGGAAACCTTCATGCAACAACCTGGGGGCTACATCAATCAAAACAACCCTCACTCTGTCTGTAAGCTGGTCAAATCCTTGTATGGACTTAAACAGGCACCCAATGCCTGATATGACAAACTTAAAAGCTTCCTAAATCAATTGGGATTCAAGAACTCCATGTCAGACTCCTCTCTATTCTTTCTTCAACAACAGGGCAAATTACTTCTCATCCTCATTTATGTTGATGATATCCTCATCACTGGTGATGATCCCACAGCAATTCATCATATCATCAACATTCTTGATCAAAAGTTCTCCCTCAAACATCTTGGAGAGGTCAACTACTTTTTAGGCATTGAAGCCACAAGATCCTCAGCAGGCATTTTTCTCAAACAAAGCAAGTACATCAGAGAGTTACTACACAAGGCAGCCATGACCAACTGCAAATCCAGTCCCACTCCTTACTGCACAAAACTCAAACTCTCTCTTCACGACAGCAGAGAATTTGATCAGCCTACACTATATAGAAGCATTGTGGGTGTCCTCCAATACCTAACTAGGCCAGATATTTCCTTCATTGTTAACAAGCTCAGTCAATTTCTAGTGTCACCAACTGTTCATCATTGGAAAACATGCAAAAGAGTACTCAGATATCTTCAAGGCACTTTAAATTATGGCATTCTATTCAACCCTATCTCCAGAATGGTTCTTCATGGATTTGCTGATGTAGACTTTGCTAACTGTATAGATGACAGAAAAAGCACCAGCAGTTATTGCATTTTTTTGGGGTCCAATCCTATCACTTGGAGCTCAAAAAAGCAACATGTTGTTGCAAGAAGCAGCACTGAAGCCGAATATATAGCTCTTGCTCTAGCCACAACTGAGCTTATCTGGATCAAAACCCTATTTGAAGAATTAGGGTTGTCAACTCCTCAGTCTCCGGTTCTTTGGTGTGATAACATGGGGGCAATCACCTTAGCTTTCAGTCCATCCTTCCATGCACGTACCAGACATATTGAAATTGATGTCCATTTCCTGAGAGAGAAGGTTCAAAATAAGGTACTAGATGTTCGGTATGTGCCTACTGAATTTCAAACGGCTCACATATTCACAAAAGGACTGTCTGCAAATTGCCTCCAATTCCTAAACCAACGGCTATCTCTTCAAGTTTCACCAGGTTAACCTTGCATTGGCGCGTATTAATAACTTCGTAATTTTTTGTTATGACGTGTCAAATTAGTTAGGAATTAGTTTTGTGTAACTAACTACAGTTAGTGTTAGCTCAGAGTTAGCTTAGGGTTAACAGCTTTTTGTTATTCTGTTGCTGTTAAACGTGGCAGTAGTAAAGCGCAAGTATCGGGATTAAATACCCAATCTTTATAATTAATTCATCAATAAAAAATGACAATTAATTTTCAAGATCTTTTACAACTGTTTTAGCAGGCATTTCCTAAGACGCAATATTGTTGGAATTGGTGAATGCTCCCTTGGAATCTCATGCTATTATTGTTGAATATTTATTTTACATAAGTCTAGAATTTAACAATAATTGTAAAATATGCGTAAAGTATAAAAAAGAATGAATGCTCAAAAATATAAGAGTGATTGTACAATAAGTATAAGGATAGTAAAAACATAGTAAATTTACATAAATATAAATAACGGTTGTAAAATAAGTATACAATAATAAGAAAACTATTCACATAAGTCTTAAATATAAAATTATTTTAAAATATGTGTGATAAAACTTCATATACCTAACTCTAAAATAAAATAATAATTTAAAATTATTTATTGTTGAAATGTTATTAATATCTAAAGTCTTACATAACTATTTATTACTTCACTCGCCCCAATATAATAAGTGTGCGGTTAACTTCATAGAATTTAGAAATAAATAGTTTATATTGGTTTTTCATTAATTTAAATAGTAATTTTTAATTATATTATTTTCAAATTTATTAATATCAATTAATATTTATAAAATCAATGTTGAAATTAATATATTTATTTTTTAAAATATTAAAATTTTGCATTATAAACATCAATTTTCAATTTACCATAATAAAATTAGAACTTAAGAAATATTAATTTGAGGTATATGTAAAAATAAAAATTTAATAATATATTAAATATGGTAAGTGAACTATAAATTTAGGAGGGATAAAATAAAATATTAAACTATCTTTTAAGAAATGGATATTTATACTCGCTCATGATTTCCCCCCTACTGTATACTCATTCATTGTGAATTAGAGTTATATAAATATTTTTGTTGGTGTTTTTTTTATATATTTTATACTTGCTTTAAAACAATTCGTATATTGTGCAAGATGCCAGGGCTTCATCAGACCATTGGTTCTCGATTTATTAAATTGTAATATATTTTTTTGGTAAAATAAATGTATTTTCTTTATTATTTATATTGTTCTAGATTTAATAACGTATTTTATTTTTTTATATGAAATTATTTTAATACCTTATAAGTATAAGATAATTTCTATTAAAATCGTATGTTGCTTCTATTTATTTATAAAAATATCAAATAACAATAAAAATGAATATATAAATAAATCATTACGTGCCAATTCAGCAATAAAAAGATGAATTTGGCGTTTTGTTATTAACTAGTTTAACAATCGCATATTATGCGGGATTTGATAAAAAGTAACACTTATTAAAAATACTAAAAGAATAATATTAAAAATGGTACATACAAATCCTAACATTATTTTTCTATTTACATACAGATTATTTTTCACTATAAATAATTTTTACACATATTGGAGTGTTATTTGTTCTAATTACAGTGAGACTGGTTTTCACAATAAATAATTTTTAATTATTTTTACCCGGGGGTCACGAAATTAGTTGTAAGATATAGAAAAATACCATATACTTGAAAGGAAACTCGTATAAAATTGAGTTTGTAAAAATATAAAATATACAACACCCGCATGTCGCATGTAAATATGTGATATAAAAAATTAAAATCTATAAGGCATTGATCATTCCGTTAAAAAAACGTGTTATATCTAATTTGTAATATGTAATATTATTTTATTATTATTTATCAATGCATTTTATTGGAATTAGATAATGAGATTTAAAATATATTTAATATCTATCTTCCTAGGTGTAATAAGTTGTTATTATTTGTTTTTTTTTTTTGTTTTCTTTTTTTTTGCCTTAGCAATAGTTTTTATATAAAAATTTAATGTTATTCTCAACCACATTACAATATTAGATTTCTAAATTTAAGTTTATATATTTTATATTTATTTTCTATTT
>BMAC01000164.1:813107-831538 GCA_014905375.1 Phtheirospermum japonicum
TTCTGATCCATTCATTTCTGCAAGTAGGGAGGATCCAGAGCTAAGCCCCCTCCCATTCGAGGCCGGGTGGCCTCGCCCCACAAGCACCCAACCTTCCTTTTGCTCTTCCTTCGTTTGCCTCGGCCAGATCCTTCATTTTTTTTTTTTTTTCTGTAAATGAAGAATTTCTCCAACCCGGAGATGCAATTTGACTCAACGATTCGTGAATTATCTGATTGCTTATTAGGGAATCTTTTTCTTCTTTTAATTCTTTCGATTCATCTATTTCGACTTCTCTTAATCGAAATAGATGAATTGGATTGACTGGCTCTACAAGACCACTTTGCCCAAGCTCTTCCCTTTGTGCTTTCGCTCTAGCAAGTTTGTTCAGTGGTGTATATATATATATATATATTCTGATTCAACTTTTGAAACTTAATTAGTATTATATTATATTATTTTATATATTTATTTTCAAATTTTTGCTTATATATATATATATATATATATATATATATATTATTTAACCTATATGATTATTCAATAAATTCGAAAAATAGAAAACTCAAGAATAATATAAAATAATAATATAAGTCGTTAAAATTTATAAAACAGTTAAAATAAATATTTAATCATGAACAATTACTTAATCTATTTAAAAATAAAAAATATAATAGAAATATTATAAAATAAATATGTTTCATTTGGAAAGGGATGCTCCACATTGTGCATGGTATAATACACCTCATATTCAATACTAGACAACGTGTATGATATGTTAAAATTACAATGATATTAGTTCGAAATATTGGTAGGATATTAATATATTATGATTTAATATAATGAATAATTACCATTTTAATTTTTAAAATATTTATATTGTTACTTGACATCAATATGTTACGACACAAGTTGCAAATACGTCATTCATATTCTATCACAAAGCTTTTAAAAAAATGTTATTTATAATTTTTATTTAATTTGCAGGTCAGCTTTATGTCAAACTTCTATAGTAAACGAGTCGAAAATGCCTGAAAATTATTTTTTACGAAAAAAATTATATCATTCGTATCAATAAATATATATTTATTAAATTGAATATTTATTTCTCATAATATACGTTACTAACCAAACAAAACCTAATAAAAATCGTAAAATAAAAAAAGAAACATATTTTTATAATTTAAAATAGAGTAGTTTTCAATTTTGTAATTCAGAACCCACTTTATATAAATAATTAAATCCCCCTATATTACTAATTGAATCTCAACTTGCATTTCCTGCTTTCACGTGTCTATTTTTCTCTCTCTCAGTCTCTCTCTGTCTTTTTTAAATTTTTTTTCTTTTAACTTCTATTGCCCATGATATCCCTTTTAACTTGCCCAATCAGTTCCCGTCCTATTTTCCCGTCATTATATGTGAACCTAGGGATTAATCCTGGCCTTATATCTAATATTGCACAGTGCAATTATATGTCCAGGTTCATTGTGTTTTTTATTTTTAATTTAATTATATATATATATATATATATATATATATTAGGTTTTAAAACATGCAATATGTATCTTAAATTGTAGATCTTGATAATGTGATTAATTTGATATATATTTAATTCAAAACGAATAAAATATGAAAAAGTTATGGTTTGTTGAAAATTTGAGTTTCATTTCAAATTTTTGAATTTGCAGTTTATAGACGAAATTTGCGATGCTTTTTTATACAATTGTAGTGTTTTTTTTCTTAATCTATTGTGCTTTCCAAAGAACAATGTACTGTTCTTTGTAAACGTTGATATATGTCTAAAATACCATTTTTAATTAATTAATACATTTTTTTACACTATTACCATACTCATGATCAACCATCAAGATTATTCAATCTAATGGGTAAGATGAGTTCCTAGGGTTCTCATTTGAACCCAACCATATATATATATATATATTATTTATATTCTATACCCGTGTGTTCACACGAGTATTACGCTAGTTCGGAAGAAATCAAAAAACAAATTGCAATGTCTTTAAATATTTATTATTCAAAAAACAATTTCTTAAACTAAGTATATAAATAAGGGGACTTCTAAGGTGCCGTGAAGGTACCATTCCCCATTTAATCAGAACCATTAGATCCAAAATTGGTTATGGATAATGATAAGTTCAAAAAGTTGAACTACCAAATAAAGGGGGTACTAACCTCAAAAATAGAGATCAGTGACCTAGAAAACCTTCGAACACAACACAGCGACCTCCAAAGAATCCGCAATCGTCTCAGCGACCTCGACTTCCTGCAAAACAGCGCCTTAGAACGGGCCGGATTTCGAGCCCGTTAAGGCCCTCCGKCGCTTAAGTTAATAAGCGYAAAACACACTTCTTCTCTCTCAATAATATTAGTGCACTCAAAAATAATAAAATGCGTAAACAAGCATTAACCTCAACAGAGAAGCCAAMGGCTCCTTTTATAGGGARAMGAGAAGAATCCCAATGTRTAGGATTACCTTTCATGATAAGAATTCCATGTATGCCAGGATTCTCACAATCGTCTCTTAATTAGGARTCCTCATTTATGGCCAGTTCCCATAAACAACAAAACTTCTCCATAAATATCCCAATTAAGCCAGGGCATACAGCCCACCAGGCCCATAATGATTCACATACATTAGATCCACAAATCGGGCCCAAATACCCAGCCCAAAGTACAAGAGGTCGCGACCCTGTATGAAAAGCCATCCCCATACTACAGGTCGCTACTCTTCACAAAACCATCCACTCGAACAAATACAGCTCGCCCACCTCCCAGGGGTACACCCTCCCTAGGAAATGAGGTCGCTTCCCACAAATAGCCACGTTCACCACATAATTTCACGTATGGTTATTTTGGTCCGTATCAGATAATGGTAAGATCAAGGAATGTAAATATAGGGGGTTGAAAAGTATGGTGCCTTCATGGCACCGTAGTCATTTCCTATAAATAAAAACTAGTATGTAAACAAGGTTTAGAATGTACTCAAAAGAGTAATTAGTGGGCCGATGTGGCCGTACTCTGATAGTGTGATTTGTTTGGTATCTCTATGAAATGCTAGCTGGATTTTAATTGGATTATTATATATTGTTGCAAATTGCAATAGCGATTTGATTGTTTTATGTATCGTTAAATAATAAAAATTATATAAACGGAAAGAAAAAAGAAATCCACACAACTCTTATAACAGTAATTAATGGAAATGGAGTTTCCTCATTAACTGAATTAAGCGTGACAAATGACTATTCATAAAATGCATGTATATGCCCAATAAACTCTTTATGAGAAGTGGAGTATGAATCTTTAGAATAGTGGTATAGTTGACAGTTAGTGGGATGTCTAGTTGTTTGAAAATGCTAAAACCAAGAAGATGAGTTTAATGGAATGTGGGTTTTCATGGGCCTCTAATTTGCTGTGCTAAAAGCGAAGTAACATTCCATCTGAGTTAGGTAAATTTGTTTTGGATTCATTCTTACAAAAGCCATTTGATTGGATTATACGTTTGATTTTTGATTTTCGTTTTTGTAAAGGATGAAAATTCAAAACTGGATGAGATTACTAAAAAATATAATATTGCATAAATGTACAAGTAGACATACAATGATGTGGGTCAATATGCTGCCAAAAGTATTGACTGTGCATAGACGAGATCAATAGATATTTCAAATCATTCAGAAAGTGTGGCGACTCCTTTTCACGGCATATAAATATTAATTATAAAAACATAAAGTGAAGTTCATTGGGCTTAATTGCAATTCTTGGTCTTGTAAGATTGGGGTTGACATATTTATTCGTGCGAGTATTTTATGTAGTAACTTTGTTCCTTTAAATTTATGTGTTTATGCACTGTGGTGGTATATTTAGTCTCGTAAGAATCATACGTAGCAACTTCGCTCATATTTATTATTATTATTATTATTATTATTATTATTATTATTATTTATTTTTTGGATTACCTCATAAGTCTTAATTTAGTTCAATTTTGATCTCAAATGTGAAAAGAGAACAGACCAGGTCGCCAGGGACCAGATCGCCATAGGTCGTCGGACCAGGTCGCCATAGGTTGGCAGGCCAAGTCGGCGGACTAGGTCGCTACCACATGCATTCCCATGCACAGCTCCACAACAGAACCAGTCCCTTTACCATTTGTCTTATTAGCTGTCACATGTTATTCCGTTTATTTATTCCGGTAGTTATCTAGGGTTGTGCATACCCTATTGTGGCTTGACACGTGTAGTAGCCATCCTAGGTATTATGCATTGCGTCGCCCTATATATTGTGGGCTGACGCCTTGTTTCTTTCAAGCATTAATGTGATAAACATGATTAAAGAAAGATGTCTCTTTTATGCTCAGCTTTTCACCTTTTGCAGCATTGTTTTCTACTCATTTTCTAATATGGTATCAGAGCTATAAGATCTTATCCGAATCCCCTCTTTATCTTTTCCAGTTTCTTCGAAAATATGGCAGCAGATCAACCCCTTTTTGCTGCTTCAAACATAGCCACAAATACCACAACCTATCTCTCTCCAATCTCAGTTAATTAGCGTTAAGCTAAATGAATCCAATCATCTCATCTGCAAATAACAAATTCTTGCTGCCATTAGGGGCTACGGATTAGAGCATTACATTAATGGTTTTATCACCCCTCCAGATCCCTTTATACCTGACACATATTCTGAGTCTATAACACCTAATCCTTCATATTCATTATGGAGCAGACAAGATCAACTCCTTGCTTCTTGGATCTTGTCATCACTTTCTAAGAGCATACTGGTCACCATTGTTGGTTTGACTACATCTCAAGAAATATGGCAATGTTTGGAAAAATATTTTCCAGTCAGAATGATGCTAAGATCTTGCAATACAGTCTGCAGCTTCAAACCATCAAAAAGGAAAACATGTCAATGAGAGAATACCTAAACAAGATCAAAGCTTGTTCTGATCTACTTGGTTCTGCAGGAGAAAGAGTGAGTGAAAGAGATCACCTATTGTATGTGCTCTCTGGGCTACCTCAGGACTACAACCCGGTGCTAGTCACTCTTTCCACAAAGATGCCACCTTGCACCCTCATGGAGTCCTGTTCTGTCCTTCAGAGCTTTGAAACAAGAATAGAAGGAACATAACCACATTATAACAACAATATGAATGACAATGGATCATTTTCTGTCAATCTCATTACACAAGGACAAGGAGGCAGAGGCAATCTTAGAGGAAGAGGAAGAAATGCCCTCTCAAACAAGGCAATAGAGGAGGAAGAGGCAGAGGAAACTCTAGAGGAAGAGGGAGAGGATATGACAACTCAAGAGCAAGATGCCAAATTTGCCTCTACAACAATCACACAGCAGAGAAATATTTTTACAGAACTGATCTTAATTTTACTCCAGCTAACAGAAACAACAACAACAACTCTTATGGGTCAAACTACACTCAAGGGTCAACTGATAACCACAATGTGAATATGGCCAACATCACAGGCAGTGAGACACAGTCCTCCGTAGATTTCAACTGGTATCCAGATTCTGGAGCAACTAGCCATGTCACATATGATCTTGGAAATCTCAACATTGCAGCTAAATACCAAGGAGCAGATAAAGTGCAGATAGGTAATGGCACAAGGTTTGGATATTACTCATTATGGTAATTCTGTTGTTCAATCCTCTGAAGCTCACATGTCTCATTCATTCATACTCAAAAATCTTCTCCATGTTCCGCGTATAACCAAGAATTTGATTAGTGTTAGTTAATTTGCCAAAGATAATCATGTTTTCTTTGAGTTTCATCCCAATATTTATCTTGTGAAGGATCAAGCAACATGAGTGGTGCTACTTCAAGGGACTGTTAAAAATGGCATATACAGCTTCAATCTTGTTAACTCCAAGCCCAGATCACATCATCCACCTGAGAGACTCATGAATAAAGGCCCTCTAGTTGTTAACTCTTTAGAAGTTAAGAATAAGCCAAGTTTAGAACTGTGGCACTCTAGATTAGGCCATCCTTCTTTTGATGTTGTTAAAAGAGCTCTCACTCATTGTAATATACCATTTTCCTTTAATGAGAAACAATCTTTGTGTGTTCCATGTCTGCAATCAAAGGCTCATAAACTCCCTTTCCCCCAGTCTGATTCTTGTTATGAAGCATTTGATTTGATACACACTGATCTGTGGGGTCCAGCACCCATAAAACCCTTTACATGTTTCAATCATTATGTTAGTTTTATTGATCATGCCTCAAGATATACTTGGATGTACCTGTTAAAACAAAAATCTGACACTTACCAAGCTTTTGTTCATTTTCACAAACTCATTGAAACACAGTATGATAAGCATGTCAAAACTGTGCAAATTGATGGTGGAGGGGAATTTATAGCCCTCTCCAAGTTTTTCCTTGATCATGGGATAAGGCATAGAATGTCATGTCCATACACACCAGAACAGAATAGATTGGTAGAAAGGAAACACATACATATCATAGAAGTAGGTTTAGCTCTTCTAGCCACATCTCATGTCCCTTAAAGACATAGGGATTCTTATTTTACCTCTGTAGTGTATTTGATAAACAAAACATCATCCAAGCTTCTCAACTACAAAAGTCCTCATGAAGTCCTCACTAAATCTAAACCAGAACTTTCTCACCTTAGAGTGTTTGGCTGTAAATGTTTACCTTACATGAGACCCTACAATTCAAACAAACTCTAATACAGAAGCACAACTAGCACCTTTCTTAGTTCTAGCAATTCTCACAAAGGCTATTAAGTTCTATTTCCAAACAACAAACTCCTCATTACCAGACACATTATCTTTGATGAAAACTCCTTTCCTTTCTGCAAGGAATCTCATACAGGTGACAATGCATCTAACTCATCTGCCCTTACCCTATTCTCAATACCAACCTTACCACAGATTAATGAAGACATAACCACATATCCATCTGCAACTCCTTCTTATTCATCATATTCCCATACTGAACCTAGTTTGGATACCACACCTCAAACACATCATCCTTCAGATCACTCAAATAACACTCACTCTCCAGATCACACATCCACATCCTCTTCCTATAATGAGCTTCAGAGTGGTAGAATATATGTGAATTTACCTATTGACGATATATTTGTACCTCCTGATGTTGCCACTAACACTGAATTTCAGGAACCAACAAGAGATGAACAGAGAGGACACCACATGACCACCAGGTCAAAATTAGGCATATATAAACCTAAAGTCTTTCAAGTGACTAAAATCTTGCAGAAGCCTGAGAGATTGAAGGAGGCCCTAAGAACATCATAATGGAAATGTGCAATGTGGGAAGAACTAGATGATCTTTCCAAAAGCCAGACTTGGACACTTAGCACATTACCTCCAGATAAGCATCTCATTGGATGCAAGTGGGTATACAAAACCAAGAAGAATGCAGATGGAACACTTGACAAGTATAAGGCCAGGCTTGTAGCAAAAGGATACACACAGACTCCAGGTTTTGATTTCACAGAAACTTTCAGTGCAGTGGTGAAACCAACCACAATTAGAGTGGTCTTGTCTTTGGATCTTTGTAATTCATGGTGCATCAGACAACTAGATGTGCCAAATGCTTTTCTGAATGGTGACTTGGAAACAGACCTTTACATGTCACAACCTCCTAGCTTTGAGTTAGGAAATGACAAAAACCTTGTTTGTAAGTTAAAGAAGTCACTTTATGGACTCAAGCAAGCATCTAGGGCCTGGTCCAACAAGCTGAGCACTATTCTGCAATACATAGGTTTATGCACTTCTAAGGCAGATAGTTGTTTGTTCTACAAGCACACCAAGAATTCAAGCATGATCTTAATGACATATGTTGATGATATCATTGTTACAGGTAGCAACAGAAAAGAAATCCAGAGCTTCATCCAACAACTTGGCAGTTGTTTTACCTTGAAGGACATGGGGAATTTGCATTAATTTCTTGGGATAAAATTCAAGCATACCAAAGATGGTTTTTTCTTGTCACGGGAAGGGTACACAAGAGATTTGCTTAAGAGGGAAAATATGGATAAAGCAAAGGGAATCTCTACACCAATGATCACTGTTTTGCATGTAATTATTGTGTTTTTCTTCGTGTTTTTAGATAGACTTTTATATTGATTTTAATAGTTTTGAGTCGTTTTTCGTTAGGTTTTTAGGTCATTTTTCTTGTTTTATTGTTTTTCGTGTTTCTTGCCAACTTTATATTTAATTTGGTTTATTTTGTTCAATAACCTTGAGGTTTGGTGAAATTCTTGGGTTTTTATGTTCAAATCTCTATTTATAGGCTAAGGCATTGAGGACCAAAATTCAGGCCAAGAGAGGCTCAAAAATGCCCAAACATTCTGGAATGATGGCCTAGTCTCGCGCCACCCGATGCCCCGCCGCGCGCCAGCTCGCGCCATCCGGCCCGCAGCACACGCACGCGCCCGGCATCTCCAGGAAGGCGCCCGCGCGCGCAACCTCGCGCCTGCGCGCGGCCTCTCGCCAGCGCCCGCGCCTTCTCGCCAGCACTCGCCGAGCGTCGACATGCGGCGCCATCCCCGCGCGTGCAACCTCGCGCCTGCCCGCGGCCTCTCGCCAGCGCCCGCGCCTGCTCGCCAGCACACGCCCAGCCGACCAGCGCCCAGTCCTGCCGACCACTCGTGCCCAGCAGCGCCCAGGCTCGGCTATGGCCGAGCCACATCGAGCCATGGTCGAGCCATCTCGAGCCAAAATGTGCCAAAAAGCTAGCCAAGGGTCTAGGAAGGTATCTCCGGGTCAAACTTGGTCAAACTCGGGAATTTTAAGCCTCTAAGGCTAATTTGGCCCATTTAAACCCAATTAAATGTAATATAAATAGACTACAACTCTCATTTTTGAAAGACACCTCCTCCCAACCCAAGCTTGGGTTTGGTACTTAATTTCTCTCTCTAGATTTAATTTTCAAGCTTTGCCTTGGGTTTGTAAGCTCAAGAAGGATTCAAGTACTCCCTTGGATTCTTAATTCCTTGCAATTTCAAACAAGCTTTTGGATTCTCTCTTTAATTCTAGTAAGCTTTCTTTTAATTTCATGCTTTGTTCTTCATTTGTTTTATGCTTTTTGCCTTATGTATTAGAATTTGTGCTTGATCTTGTGAATCATCCATAGAATCTAGTTGAGTGACACAATTAGATCATAGATTGAGGCCTAGATCGTTTAATTTCACGTTATTTTACATGTTTCATGCATTTTTCTTCCTTTCATGCTTTTAGCCTTAGCACCTTGAATTCATGATGAAACATATGAATTGGCTATGGAATCTAGATGAGTGACACGTCTAGATCATAGATCGGCTCTTGGATCATCTTGATTTTGAGTTTTACACATGCTTTATTTTAAATCTTATTTTTGTGCTTTGTTTCATGCTTAATCTTAGATCTACTCTTTGTTGCTTGTTATTTTCCTTAAAGTTTTGAACTTTCTTGTTAATTTCCATTGCTTTATCCATCCATGCTTTTAATTTTAGTTAATTTGATTTATTTGAGTTTTTATGCATTGTTGTACCTTGTGCTTGCATGCTTGTACTCGGTGAAACATTACATTTTCTTGCTTATTTTCATTATTGCTTTGCATTTTCAATTAAGGCACACGACCGAGGCATCCTACCAACTTGTTATTTCAATTTATAGCTTAGTTTAGCTATTTTAATTGCTTTATTTTCATTTTCTTTATTTTTCCAAGCTTGAAATACATTGAAACCTTCAATCGAATTGAATTCCGATAATACCAAGCCATGAACCCGTTGATTCATTTCGACACCACTAAAACTCAGTGTTGCTTCTAGAAGCAACAGCTTGTTTCTTTGAACTCCATGTAATTAGATTTCCTCCCATATAAACATAAAAACCCGAGGTGGATCTCCTGTCATCAGGATCAGCTGCCCAGTCTGCATCAGTGAATGCCACAAGTTGAGTGGATGGTGAAGATACAAATTCCAATCCATAGTCTATGGTTCCTGTAAGATACCTAAAAATCATTTTCATTGCTCTCCAATGCCTGTCAAGTGGGGATTGCATAAATTGACTAATCGTGTTCACACTGTATGATAGCTCAGGCCTGGTGATGGTGACATATTGAAGAGCTCCATCTGTAGGTTAACTGATCTGGAATGGGTGATCCAACTGTCTTATATAGTGGAGCATTGGTGATTGTTAGAAGAGTTTTAGTATAGTGGTGAGTATTCCCGCCTGTCACGCGGGTGACCCGGGTTCGATCCCCGGTAACGGCGCCATTTTGTTAGAAGAGTTTTAGTGGTGTTGAAATGAATCAATGGGTTCATGACTTGGTATTATTGGAATTCGATTCAATTGAAAGATTCAATGTGTTTCAAGCTTGGAAAATAATGGAAAATGAAAATAAAGGAAATAAAATAGCTAACTATCCTAGGAATTGAAATTGCAAGTGGGTAGAATGCCTCGTCGGATGCCTCAATATGTAAATGCAAAGAACTACAAATAGTACAATGTCAGCATCTGGTTGTTTGGGTAGATAACTTAGGTGTAGTCTCATTAGCCAAGAACCCTATACATCATTCAAGAATGAAGCATCTGGAGATTGATTTACACTTTGTCAAGGAAATGGTTGGGCACCAGATCATCAAAGTTCAGCATATCCCCTCATTTGATCAAATTGAAAATATTTCCACAAAGCCACTGTCCAATCAATCCTTCACTCGGTTAAGAGATAAACTGCTAGTCACTTCTTACACCTCGCTCGAATTGAGGGGTCCTAAAAAGAGAACATACCAGGTCGCCATAGGTCGCCACAGGTCACCGGACCTGGTCGCCACAGGTCGCCTGACCTGGTTGCCAGGGACCAGGTCGCCATAGGTCGCCAGGCCAGGCCGGCGGACTAGGTCACTACCATATGCATTCCCATGCACAACTCCACAATAGAACTTGCCCCTTTACCATTTGTCTTATTAGTTGTCACATTTTATTCCGTTTATTTGTTCAGTTAGTTATCTAGGGTAGTGCATACTCTATTGTGGCTTGACACGTGTAGTAGTCATTCTAGGTTTTATGCATTGCGTCGCCCTATATAATATGGGCTGACACCTTGTATCTTTCAAGCATTAATGAGATAAACATGATCCAAGAAAGATGTCTCTTTCATGTTCAACTTTTCACCTTTTGCAGCTTTGTTTTCTGCTCATTTCCTAATAAAATGATCTCTTGAATCTTCATAATTTTGGAAAGAAAATTGCACAAAATAAAAATCATGCAATCAAAATTGCAAAAATAAAAACTTAAAGAGACGAGCAAGAACCAAAATTCACAGGACTGTGATTGCTATATACACGGCACAACCAAACATATCGCTTCTTTACACTTTATTTTACAAGACATAACTAGTATAAAAATATTTAATCTTAACATATAAAAATCCACATTCACACGCAGTGACAGATCTACATGGGTTCAAGGTGGTACAACTGTACCCCCAAAATAAACTTATATATATATATATATATATATATATATGTGTGTGTGTGTGTGTGTGTGTGTGCGTGTCTTAATAATTTCAATGATTTGAGAGTGGTGAATTGGTTAATGATCTTGGTTTGTAACAAACGCACGAGGGTTCAAGCCCCAGGTATATATTCTTTTGGCAAATAAAACACTTTTTTTTATTGCTTTTACATATATTCTTTGTTTTCGTTTTTTGATTTTTTCTTTGCAAATAAAATAAGGGTTTTACTCCTACATACATATTTTCATTTTTGCTAATTTATTTAACAAAATTTTGTTTTGTTGACTTTTTTTTTGCCAATAAAACATAACTTAATTTTCAATTTTTTGGAGTTGAACCCTTTGTATTCATAATGTTTGTTATATGAGAATAATAACCTCTTTACTGTAAAAAAAATCTTAGAAAAAGAAGAAAAAGCACAAAAAAAGTGTATCACTATTTTTTATTTGTATATTTTCTGTGTGTATTTTGTACTTCAAAATTTAAAATCCTGCATACGCCACTACTCACACATTTATGGAATTTGACCTCAATTACCAAAACTGAAATTAACCCCATTCACTCACTCACGTGGGGCAGAGGGCTTGTAATCAAGGGCGGAGGCGCTCAATGCCTTACCCGGGCTGTAGCCGGGTGGCACGCTGGTATATTAAGGTTAGTTATTAGTTCTTCATGGTTTAAATTTAGATCAAGCATAAATTAGTCCGGTGGTATTTTTCTTTTCTTTTTTTCTTTTTCATTAATAAGGCAACCCACTAAGCCCAATCTAATCCATGCTATCACTTAATTAAAAATTAATTTAGCCAAGTAATATCAATCCCAATTAGTTAAACATATTGTGGTTTAGCTTTTTAGACTTTCCTTAACTTTCAACCTGAAAACAAAAAAAATAAAAAATGAGAGAGATAAAGAGAGGTGAAGAGGAAGACGAAGAAAAAAAAATCGAAGAAAGAGGCAGACATCTCAAAACAAACAAAAACGTTCATCCAATTTCTATCTTATTTCAGAAGCTCCATAATCGATAAGTAAGCTTTCAAAACTCATAGATTCAACATTCAATATTTTAACCCTAAATCCTAAATTTTAATTCCTTAATTGTAATTTAGTAATTTGAATTGCATTTTCTTTCCAGGCTTCAATCCTATTTAGTTCTAATTCCTTAATTGTAATTTTATAAATTCATTAGCTACTCACTTCTCACCAGTCGTATAATTAAAAATGATGCTAAGAAATTTGGTTCCACTAATTTCTTACACTTTTTTTTTCACGTTCCTTCACCAAACAGTTGTCATTAGAATCTATGATAGAGCTACTACTTTATTAGTTACCTTTACTTAAAAGGTTAATTAAAAAAAAAAGAACTAGCCTTGCATTATAGCCATATTATAAAGAGATTTAATTTTCTTTAAAATAGTATTATTATTTTTAATCTTAACTTTGGTTGAATGTTAAATTATTGATGTTTTCTTAAACATGTATTCATGTCAAATCAAAAGGGAAAGAAGGCTAATGTTCTCTCATTATTTGATCTAATAGTCGATAATCATTCATCATCCGAGAAAGCCGATACTAAGTCCATCCATTCCTAATGAGGAGCCTGAACCTCCATCTAAATCTCAAAGACTTGAGTTTAGTGAAACTTCTCTTGAACGGGATCCTGGATTGCGTGTTCCGATGTGGTGACATCCTATTAATCAGCATGGTGATATTAGACGTGTTTATATTAATAATGGGCCATGTCAGCCTAAATTAAAGAATTACCCACTGATTCTAGTAAGCAACAACGTGCAAGATTCTCCGAAAGTACCGATGGTTTGAAACATTTAAATGGTTAGAGTACTCTCAATCAAAGGATGCAACGTTTTGTTTTTTGTGCTATCTATTTGAGTTAAATGAAGCACAACACTCCCCCTTTACAGTTAGAGGGTTTAGAAATTGAAAATATGGTAACAATCAAACTAATTGTCCCTTTTTGACTCATCTATGAAATTCTAACTCAAGGCACAACAAATCTGCAAAAGTCGCTATTTATTTGATGAATGTAACTCAACATATAGTTAAAGTTATGGATCGAGAGTCTTCTGAACATGCTCTAAAGAATCGATTAAGGCTTACAGCAACAATTGAGAGCGTTCTTTGGCTTAGTTTGCAAGCATGTGGATTGAGAGGTTATGATGAATCTCCAGATTCTCGAAAATTGTGGTAATTTCCTTGAGATGATTAAACTTTTGGGAAAATGGAATGTTAATATTGGTGATGTTATCTTAAATAAAGCTTCGGGAAATGCAAAGTATACCTCACCAGAAGTTCAAAAGGAAATCTTGCATATTATTGGTAACAGAGTCAAAAATAAAATTCATAATGAAATTGGAGATTCTAAGTTTTGTATTTTTGTGGATGAAGCAAAATATGTATCTAACAAAGAAAATACGGCAATAATTTTGAGATTTCTTGACGCCCATGGTGTTTTGCGGAAGCCTTATTTCTTTTTTGTACATGTTCATAACACCACTACTGCAACACTTAGAAAGGAATGTGTAGAGTTCTTGGTGAATATAATTTAAAAATTATGAATATGAGAGGTCAAGGGTATGATGGTGCTAGCAACATGTGTGGTGCTTTTAATGGTTTGAAAGCTTTATTTCTTAATGATTACCCTTATGCATATTATGTGCATTATTTCGTTTATCGTCTTCATCTAACGTTAGTTGCGGCGACTGAAAAGGAAATCTCTGTATGGTTTTTTTTCATATATGATAATTATTGTTAATCTTGTTACATCTTCTTGCAAACATAATGCCGAGTTACAATCTTTTCAAGTTAATGAAATTGTACATTCTATTGCTGTTGGTGAGCGCGGGACTAGCCGAGGAGCTAGTCAGATTGGTACATCACATTGAGCAGGAACTACTTATTGGAGCTCTCATTTTGAGTCTATTTGAAGCTTAATAGATATGTATGATGAAACTATCAATATGCTTGAAAGCATTATCATTGATGGTTCTTCTACTTCGATGCGTGGGGAAGCTGGTGGTTCCTTAACAGTGATAAAGTCTTTGATTTCATTTTTATTTTGTATTTGATGCATAACCTTATGGGGATCACAAATATTCTTTGTTGTGCCTTGCAACAAAAGTCTCATGATATCATAAATGCAATGGATTTAGTCTTGACAATAAAACACTTCTCCTGACATTGAGAAATGGAGGTTTTGATATTATTATTTCATATGTCAAATCATTTTGCATGAGAACGGCTCCTTATAAGCATTATAGTCGTTCATGCCGACAAAAGAATAACATCACTCTTGAGCATCATTTTCATTATGATATTTTTAATAGTGCTATTGATTATTAGTTGGAAGAGTTAAATTCTAAGTTCCACGATAGAAATTCTTATGCTCAGCACTGCTTTGGACCCGAGATATAATTTTAAATTGTTCGATGTAGCCAATATTTGTACTCTTACTGAGAATTATTATTCTGAAGATTTCACTGAATAGGAAATACATTATTTGAGGTGTCAGCTTCAACATTATGAGCTCGATGTAGTTTGCCATGAGAATTTTCAAAAAATGTCAACCATCTCAGAATTGGGCGAGGCTTATTTGAAACATGAAAGGTGTAATGCTACAATTTGATTGACAAATTGATCCATCTAGTTTTAACTTTGCCAGTTTTCACTGCAACTATCGAACGTGCATTTTCGACTATGAAGCAAGTGAAAACAATTCTTCCTAATAAAATTGGAGATGATTTTCTTGCAAATTCCATGATTATCTATATTGAGAGAGAGAGAGAGAGAGAGAGAGAGAGAGAGAGAGAGAGAGAGAGAGTTCGATTCAAGTATCAACTCAAATTCTATAATTGACGAATATTATACTTTGAAGAGTCGTAGATCACAACTTCAATAATATTGGTATGTGTATATGAATTATCTTTGCATCTTTTATTTTATAAATATTTAATTTGCTAATTAAGACTGAGTGATGGGTTTTGAAAATATTGGTGTATTTAAACTTCATTAAATTTTTGAAGGATGGTCGAGATTTTTGTCAGTTATCCATGTTTTTGAATGCCACTCTTCTAGCTTTAATGCCTCACAATTATTATTTAGTGGACTTTGCATTGATGTCAAGTGAACTTCTAAGTGTTTGTTTTGGAATTTCATCATCTTACTTGATCAACTCTTTTTTTTTTTTGGGAGTTAAACTGTCAAATTTGTTTATTTTGATTAATGTGATAAATTGTCGAGCTTGTTGGATCAGCGTCAAAATTCCCCGTTCATTTTTCTTATTGTGATTGTGCAAGATAAGGATAAAACTCTATTGATGTTTGTTTAGTTCCATATATTTTGTTTTCTGTTAAAAATAATTTAACTCGGATAAAAAATTAAATTCTGACTTCGCCACTGCTCGTAATACTTGCTAACGAACAATTGAGAGGGATGAGTTTCACATTAACGAAATAAAATTACAAGAATTTCTCCTTCATTTTAAATTTTTAGAACTGGATACAAATAATTAATCAATGGTGTATAATATATAGCTTTAACAATTTTTAGAAATTAGACAGTACATGGTGGCGCAACCATATATTAGGTATAATTAAATAAATAATATAAATTAAAATTAAAATTAAAAAAAATAAGGTAGTTTCAAAATAAGTTAAAAAAGTATGGTGGGACGCGGTTGGCAAAAGCGTCCCGCACCAAATTTTTCGCCCCTTAAGTTTTTGGGGTCMAAATGAAAAAAAAAATTACAAGGGGGGTCGGGACGCTTTTSYSAATAGCGTCCCGGTAGAAWTTGCAAAAAAAAAACAAAAAACCCCGGGGTCGGGACGCCTTTGGGAATGGCGTCCCGGGGCAGTTTTGCAAAAAATAACTCGGCCACAAATAACCTAAACCTAACACACGCACACACACCACACACACCAGCAACAAGCAACATCAAGAGAGAGCAGAGAGGCAGCGGCCATTTCTCACCTTCAAAGGTGAGTTTTAATTTTTTGTAATTTAATTTAATATATTGTGTAATTAGTTGTTAGTTTTAGTATTTAGGTATTATATTGTTATTGTTGTTGGGTTTATTATTATTTTTAATTTGAATAAATTACAGTTAGATTTTTTTTAGTTTGTATTATATTAAATTTAGATGTTTTTGAGTTTTAATTATGAATATTTACGAAGTTTTATTTGGTTTGTTAGAATTTTTTTGTTGATTGTTAATTGTTCATGGAAATTGTAAATCTTGTGAATATTTACGAAAATATATTACGAAAATGTATTAGGTTTGTTTGTGAATTATTTCGTTAATTGTTAATTGTTCATGGAAATTGTAAAATTTTATGTGAATTGTTCATGTAAATTGATTATGGAAAATATTGACCTTAAATTATTAACTTCTATTTAATTGCTTGTGAATATTTACGAAAAATTATTAGGTTTATTTGTGAATTATTTTGTTAATTATTTTTGAAAATTGTTATTTTTTATGCAAGTTGTTAATTTTTTTGTGAATTGTTCATGTAAATTGATTATGGAAAATATTGACCTTAAATTATTAACTTCTATTTAATTGCTTGTGAATATTTACGAAATTTTAGTTATGAACATTTACGAAAATTTATTAGGTTTATTTGTGAATTATTTATGGAAATTGTTAATGTTAATTTTTTTGTTTGATCATGAAAATTGATTATGGAAAATATTGAATAAATATATAATGATTAAAGTAGATTATGAATAATATTGTTACCTTCTATTTAATTGCTTAAGAAAAAACTATGTGAAAATTGAGTTTATTTGTTTGTGGTGTAATTATCAATTACGTGAATATCTTGATTTTATTTGTTTTGTGAAAAATGACTAATTATGTGAATATTTGAATTTATAAGAAATTATTAATTATGTGAATATCTGAATTAATTTATATTTTGGAAGTAAGTGCACATAGGCGAATATGTCTTCTGGCAATGAATACGACATGTATGCATCGATTCTACAAGACGAGAGTGGATATACAAATGTAGAATCCACCGAGCTTCATCCCCCACCGGTGATCCAGGACTACCCCGCCGATTGCTTCAAACCAGATGAAGGAAGCGATTCCGAAAATGGTTTAGACGAACTAGATGATGATGGTCATGAAACTGACGAGAAATTCTTTCAGTTGGGGGGTAGCGTAACAGATGAAGATCCTTTTGAACCTACCTTGAATGAACTTGTCCCTACAACCCATAAACGAGCGGATAGAAGCTCGACACTGTATAAGAGCATACCATTTTTCGATACCGTATATGAAGACATTCCTATTGATTCTATTGGTGTCCCTCAGCCAGACTTGTACTACAATAAAGACGAAGGAGTGTTGGGAATAGGCATGATATTTAGAGATAAACGACATTTGATGTGGGCTGTCAAAGATTACTCCGTGCGCGTCGCCAAGTGTACGTATAGAGTGGTAGAAAGCAATCCTGTGATATGGAAAATTGTTTGCATGTCGCGTTCACTTGGTGAGAATCATGTAGATATGAACGAATCATCCGAATGCGGATGGTGGCTCCGCGCTAGTTTTCGGAAACTGAAGGGTGCTTGGTAATCACAAGATTGAGTTCTGTGCCACAATGTACCGGTTGACAAGACAACACAATTGCACAACAATTATAGCTGACAAAGCTGCATCTCATTGATGTGTGGGTGGGCAGCTATTTATTTGTGTTCTGTGCCAAAATGTACCGGTTGACAAGACAACACAATGGCACAACAATTATAGCTGGCAAAGCTGCATCTCATTGATGTGTGGGTGGGCAGCTATTTATTTAGGTTCTGTGCCACAATGTACCGGTTGACAAGACAACACAATGGCACAACAATTATAGCTGGCAAAGCTGCATCTATATATATGTACATACAAACAAACTTATCAAGAAACATAAACTAT
>BMAC01000164.1:833258-854949 GCA_014905375.1 Phtheirospermum japonicum
TTTTTTGCAAAACAGCCCCGGGACGCCATTCCCAAAGGCGTCCCGACCCCGGGATTTGTTTTTTTGCAATTTCTACCGGGACGCTTTCTGAAAAGCGTCCCGACCCCCCTTGTAATTTTCTTTTTCATTTCGGTCCCAAAAACTTAAGGGGCGAAAAACTTGGTCCGGGACGCTTTTTCCAACCGCGTCCAACTATATTTTTTTAACTTTTTTTGAAACTACCTTATTTTTTTAATTACGATTTAAATTTATATTATTTATTTAATTATACCCATATATTAAGGATAAACAGAAACAAATAATATTTAATTCAGAAAAATAGACGGTCAGTGGTAGCCTAACAGCGCGGGATTGAACTAGTGAGTTTTAACTTTAATGTTGAAGGCGATCACTTAACGAAGAAAACTAATGACTTGCACGAAATGGATTTTTCCATTCAAATCTCAACAGTAGTGTTGGCGAAAATGAAGCCTGCATTGTAACAAGCTAAAGCAACAACAGTGTTGGCGAAACTCTGGGCCCAAGTTAATTGGGCTGATTGGGCCTTGGACTGTGTGTGTAAAAATTCCTAATTTTATATTTTTGCCAACAAACTCAGTTTTATGATGTCTATGCATATGGATAAGGATAAGGAGAAGGAGAAATCTGTTTGCATCATATAATTGAATTTAAGGGAATTGCTAAATACATTTAATTTCTCTTTTTGTCAAATACTTTAAATATTTATACGAATTATAAAATATTCAAATTTTAAATTTAGAATCACAAGGTTACTCCCTGTTAAAATAATAATATTAATAAATAATATAATAATATTAATAATTCAATCCTACCATTTAGGGATGACAATCATGGTCCAATCCGACCCATGCCATTTGAGGCGCCCCGTCCCTTGACTTGTGGTGGGGCAAGGCTGGTCTGGGTACAATCTCATCTACGTCCTGCGGGTACTCGTCCCGCCCCGCCGAATATTTTTTATTTTTAAATATATAGTATATACGTTTTAAATATTTATTACATATGATTAATTAAGTTCTTTTACATTTGGTATTATATTTAATATGTATACATTTATAATGATATTTTTTATGAATAATATATATTAACAAAACAAAATAAAAAATAAAAAAATTGTAATTAATCTTATAAATGTATAATTACAATATTTTTTACATTAATTATTATTTTTAATTAATTTTTAATCTTATATTTATTTTTTATAGTAATATATGTGTTATTATATATATTAAAATAATTTTAAATTTAATATAAATAATAAAAAGTAATTATAACGGGCCGATCCACCCCGCTCCGTGACGGGGTAACTCGACCCGTGGACGGGACAGGTCCGGTTCCTCTAGTACCCAACCCATTGCCATCCTACTACCACCACCTTAGCCGACCGCCTGCCCAGCTACCTCCATTGTCGGCGATTTTTCTGGTGAGAATTATTTTTTTCCCCATAATTTGTTTTTTTTGCCAAAAAACATAAAATAAAACCTTTTAATATAAGTAAGAGACTTTTAGACATTAAGTAAGAATCTTTATTGCTTTTGAGAATATAAAATATGTTTTCTTTAGGACATGAAGTAAGAAGTTTTATTACACATATAGACATAAAGTAAGTGTTTTCTTACTTTTTGAATATAAAGTAATAAGATTTATTACCTTTAAGAATTTTCACTATAAAGTTATGTACTGTTCAATTAAGTAGGAAATACATAAGAATAACTTGTTATGAAATAAGTTTTTCTTTTCTTTTTTTTGGCAAAAAAAGAAAATTGTATTTAATGTGTAAGAAATACACAACAACATTTGCACATGAAGCAAAAAAATTTGCAATCAAATTAATAATTTTTGTCATCAAATAGGAAAATCTTGGACAATAAATAAAAAGTTATGACATAAAGTAAGAAACTCGAACATATAGTAGAATTCTTCCCGGTAACCGATATTTATTTTAACATTAAGTAAGAAAATTTGAACATGTAATAATAATAATAATAATAATAATAATAATAATAATAATAATAAAATCTCGTCAAAAAAAAAAATTCGGCAGGTCAGCCGGCGGCCGGAGACGAGCCAGCAGGATGGCTGGCCAAATTTTTTATTATTATTATTATTATTATTATTATTATTATTATTATTATTGTTGTTGTTGTTTATTTTTTATTTATTTTATTGATTTTTTTTTCACAGTAAGGATGCTGTGGTATTTTCATGTCATAATTTTAGACTATTTAATAAAAATGAGGAATTATTTGACTTAAAATTACATATATAACTAATTGGCAAAATAGACCCATATTTAGAAGATTATTTGACAATACCCCCTTGAAATTACGATGTTTTAGTCTTATAATATGCAATTTTAAATCATAAAACATCTTATAAGAATTAATTGTTGTTAAGTTCAAACAATACAAACGACAAATAAAATCGTAAAAATCTGGTGGTACCAAAAGATAAATATAGTCTTCTAACATGATAAAAATAGAAAACTCGAATATCGATCTTGTATGACCAAAAATGCAATTTCCATCATATAGAATGATCCCATCCCATTATTGTATCACAAAATAAGTGTGGAAATGATATCCTGAAACTTTTATCACATGTATATTGTATTGAAATTCTCGCGGTATGGAAAAAGATTCCCTGTTGTCTCAAGTACTAAAATCAAGATATCACAAACATGTGAATATTACGGAGTCCGAGTTTGGTGTACGTCCCTCTTTCATCTGGAGATCGTGGTTGTGGAGTAGCGACTTACTCAAGATCGGTCTGTTTTAGAGAATTGGCGATGCTAAATCAGTATCAGTATTCAAAGACATTTGGATTCCTGGACTCAAGATGCCAAATCCCAGCGTCCTTTCCGCCCTTCCTCACGATACTATGGTATGTGATTTAGTCTCGCAAGGGCTGGAATTTGAATCTCATTCGTAGTAATTTGCAAAGGAAATTTTAGATATTCCTCTACCTGTTACCTCAAGCATAGATTTTAGATTTTGGTTTTACGACAACAAGGGCCAATTTTCTATTAAAAGTGGTCACAATGCAGCAATTGGCTTCTTTAACCCACCCGAATCTTGCTCGGAATTTGTCTCTAAAGGTGGTGGAGTTTTATTTGGGCTGCTAATGTGCCTGCAAAAGTCTGAGTTTTCTGATGGTGACTCTCGAATGATATTATTTCGACGGAAGCTAATCTTAGGCGACTTCACATTCATACTGAAGGACCTTGCAGGCTTTGCGGGTTTGGATGGGAGTCTATAGTCCATGCACTCTTTAAATGCTAGCACATTCAACAGATTTGGAAAACTAGTAACTTCTATGAACTGATCAAAAGGATAAACAAGATTCCACTTTGGGCGTGTTTGCGGTGAAAACCTGTACTATTTGGCGAGAAAAACAACCAAACCTCCACTCCTCTTTGTCGCCAAATTGGGCGATAGCTCTTGAAGGGGTGGAAGACTAGCTTGTAAGTCATTTTCATAATTGTTCATCATAAAATATAAATGAGTCCAAATCTTGAACTTCATGATTTTCACAATTAATTATGAATAATAAATAAATAACCGTGAGCAGCCATGTCCTTCCCTTGTTCTGCTCGGTCTGATTATTGAACAGTCTGATTATTGAATATTTAATTTCTCTCTCCTTCCGTCCTTAATTCCAGTCTATGATATTCGTGAATTCGATAGATAATGAAAACTGAGAAAACCCTTGTAACGGCGGAGAGAGAGGACCAAATATCTTTTATATATATATATATATATATATATATATATTTTATCTGCAAAGGCAGTTATTGCAGAACATGAATCACACGGTCTATCAACGTGTGCGGAGTTGGGTGAAAACCAACTCTTTTATTAACCAGTGTATATTAATAAAACTTATCTATTAAATTTATTAATTATATAAACTATTAATTAGATATTAAAATTAAAATTAATATCTAATTATATATATATATATATATATATATATATATATATATATATATATATATATATATATATATATATATATATATATATATATATATATATATATATATATATATATATATATATATATATATATATATGGCACAGGCCACATATATCTAACATTCTCCCACTTGGCCGAGTGACAGAAATACGTTCATGGTTTAAAAATTAATCATAATGTGCACATCATAATGATAAGTTTTAATTTCATTGGTCGATTCATAATTCATTCTTAAGTATATACTAATATGAGTCACGACGGTTCTATATCAATTACCCGACATAGTTCCTTCCATGTACCAAAATATTAGTTTTGTACTTAAATTGTCATAAACGTAAAATCAATAATGGTCCACATTAATGTCTAATAATAGACAAGATCCTGTTAAAGTTGTGTCAACATTTATGTATACATTAGTGACAAACATGATATCTATTAATTTTTCAGAAACAATACATAAAAGAGCTCAAAGTGTCAAATACATAGAGCACAGAATCATTAGATTACATTAACAATCCCCATTCTTCCGACATGTTCAATAAATGCCTTTGGGGACAATCCTTTAGTCAAATGATCTGCAATCATGAGATTGGTGCTAATATGCTCGATTGACATCTTTTGGTTTTGAACTTCTTCTTTAACGACAAGGTATTTTAATTCCATATGTCTAGCACCTGAATACTTTTCGTGTTTAGAGAAGAAAACTGTTGCGGCATTATCACAATAAACTCTCAACGACTTGGCAATACTGTCGACTACTCCAAGTCCTCAGATAAAATTCTGTAACCAATTTAATTGAAGTGAGGCTTCAAAGCATGCCACAAATTCAGCTTCCATAGTGGACACAGCAATGATAGACCGTTTCACACTTTTCCATGATATTGGTCCCCCAGATAATAGGAACACATAACCAGATGTGGACTTTCTCGTGTCAACATATCCGACATGATCTGAATCTGAACAACCAATCACCTCTAAACGATCAGACCTACGATAAGTAAGCATGTGATCTTTTGTCCCTTGCAAGTACCTCAATACTTTATTTGCAGCTATCCAGTTATCTTTTCCTGGATTGCTTTGATAACGACCAAGCATTCTAACAGCAAAACTGATATATGGCCTCGTACAAGTCTGTGCATACATTAAGCTCCCAACAATTGATGCATAAGGAATATCTTTCATTTGCTTACGTTCCAATTCATTCTTTGGACATTGCATAAGACTAAACTTATCTCCCTTCTGAATTGGAACGATACTTGATGAGCACTTTTCCATTCTAAATCTCTCTAAAACTTTGTTAATATATGCTTTCTGAGACAAACCCAACAATCCTTGTGATATATCTAGAAATATTTCTATTCCGATCACATAAGTTGCCTCACCCATATCTTTCATTTCAAAGTTTTTCGAGAGAAATTTCTTGGTGTCATACATCAAACCAAGATCATTCGTTGCAAGCAAGATGTCATCAACATACAGAATCAGAATAATAAACTTGCTCCCACTGACTTTCAGATAAATACATCGATCAACAATGTTTTCTTCAAATCCAAAAGAAGTGATGGTATCACTGAACTTAAGATACCATTGACGGGAAGCTTGTTTAAGTCCGTATATCGATTTCTTAAGTTTACACACCATTCGTTCTTTTCATTCAATGGAGAAACCCTCAGGTTGATCCATATAAACTTCTTCATCCAAATTACTATTCAGAAAGGCTGTTTTCACATCCATTTGATGTAACTCCAAATCATAATGAGCCACCAAAGCCATAATATTTCTAAAAGAATCTTTCTTAGAAACCGGTGAAAAGGTCTCATTATAATCAATACCACTTTTCTGAGTAAAATCTTTTGCAACAAGTATGGCCTTATGTCGTTCGATATTGCCATTGGAGTCGCGTTTGGTCTTAAAGACCCATTTACACCCGACTCTTTTAGAACCTTCTTGCAATTCAAAAGGTCCCAGACTTCATTCTGTTCCATAGATTTCAACTCATCTTTCATGGCATCTAATCATTTTATAGAATTATCACTTTTCATGGCATGTGAAAATGAAATTGGATCATCATCAACTTCTAAGTCACATTCTAACTCATGAAGATAAACCACATATTCATCTGAAATAGCAGATCTCCTTTGTCTTTTAGATCTACGTAATTGCGTTTCATGTGGTTCATTTATTGCAGGTTCATTATTATTATTGTGAGTTTCATGGTCATTAATGTGTTGTTCTTGCCCAATATTAGGTTGTTCAACAATGGGAGGAACAACAACTTTACAAGGAGTTATGGGCAAAGGAATTTGCACCCTAACTTCTTGAATATCCACATTTCATGGTTCTTAGTTCCCACTAATTTCATAATTTTCAATGAACCTAGCATTTCCAGTTTCAATAATTCTTCTACTATGATTAGGACAGTAAAACTTATACTCTTTAGACTTTTCAGGATAGCCAATGAAGTAACCATTGATGGTCTTGGATCCAATTTCTTTTCTTGTGGATTGTAAGCTCTTACTTCTGCCGGGCAACCCCAAACATGCAGGTGCCTTAAACTAGGTTTCCTACCAGTCCACATTTCAAAAGGAGTCTTAGGAACTGCCTTACTAGGAACCCTGTTTAACAAATACACGACAGTTTTAAGAGCGTGCATCCAAAATGATGTGGGTAATGAAGAATTACTTAACATACTCCTAACCATATCCAAGAGAGTACGATTACGTCTTTCTGCTATACCATTCTGTTGTGGTGTACCTGGCATAGTATATTGAGCACATATACCACACTTTTCAAGGAATTTGGCAAACGGGCCTGGATATTGCCCAGATTCATTATATTTTTCATAAAGTTTACCACCTCTATCAGATCTAATAATCTTCACTTTTCTATCTAGCTGTCTTTCAACCTTAGTAATAAATACCTCGAGGGCATCTACTGACTGAGACTTTTCATTTAATAGATAGATATAACCATAACGTGAAAAATCATCGATAAAAGTGATAAAATATCTTTCTTTTCCGAAAGAGGAAACATTAAAAGGCCCGCAGATATCAGTGTGTATTATTTCAAGAAGCTGTGTGCTTCTAGTGGCTCCCTTCTTTGTGTGTTTTGTTTGTTTTCCCTTAATACAATTCACACAAATGTCAAGATCGGTAAAATCCAAATTCGGAAGTATTTCGTTCTTTACCAATCTTTTCATTCGTTCTTTGGAAATATGCCCCAAACATTTATGCCACGAGAAAGTAGAATTTTCATTCACTAAACCACGTTTAGTTCCAACATTATGATGCAGGGTTAAAAGAGTCTCATCAAAATTATTATCGAGCTTAAGTTTATAAAGACCATCATTAAGGACACCAGAACCAATAAAAAGATTTTGTTTAAACAAACTAAAACATCCATTCTCAAATTTAAAGGAATATCCAATTAGAATCGAGTCTTGAAAGAGAAACCAAATTACGAGAAACGGAAGGTACATAAAGAGTTTGAAACAAATCTAAATGGTGTCCGGAATCTAAAATAAGCGATAAGTTCCAATAGCTTCAACTGGAGCTTTGACTCGATTTCCCATGTACACATACTTTTCATTTGGATTTGTGATTCGGGTCGTAAGGAATCCTTGCATCGTATTTGAAACATGATTGGTGCATCCGGAATCAAGCCACCAGATATTATGAGGAACTTCAACTAAATTTGATTCGAAACATACAAAAGCTTTAAACATACCTTTATTCTCGAACCATGCCTTACGTTTGAGGCAATCTCTTTGGAAGTGTCCGGGTTTCCCACAGAAACGACACTTGAGATCGTTATGTTCCTTTTTCTGGATTTAGACAGATGACTCATTCACTTTCAATGGTCCGCTTGCCCTTTCCTTTCTTTTTTCTGACTTTCTTACCAGCTCCATGATTGGTAACGAGATGAACGGAATGAGTTCCCTGATTCTTAATCCGTGTTTCCTCCTGAACTAACATAATGTGAAGTTCATTCACATTCCATTTGTCTTTCATGGTGTAATAGTTCATTTGGAAAGGACCATACTCAGAAGGCAGTGAATTCAAAATAAACTGCACGAGGAAGTTATCATCCACAGTCATCCCTAAGGACTTAAGTCTTGCTGCAATGTTCGTCATTTCAATGACATGCTCATACATGCTACGAGAACCATCAAACTTCATGGTAGTTAAAGTAGCCATTAATGTCCCAGCAAGAGACTTATCAGCAGTTTGGGAGCGTTCTCCCACTGATTTCATGAATTCCTTAGCATTTTCAGTTTGAGGGAGAGTGAACTTGATGTTATTTTCTATACTCGTTCGCATAAGCATAAGGCTTAGCCTGTTCGATCTTTCCCAAGCATTATGGACAAATATTTCAGTGTCGCTGCTAGTATCAGTAATAGCAGCAGACTTTTCAACTTAAAGTGCTAAGTCAAGGTCCAAAACAGCAAGGTGAAATTGAATTTGCTTGTACCATTCATAATAGTTAAGCCCGTTAAACATAGGAACAGATGAAGCATGCGAAAGAAGAGATGCATGAATAGGTACTGATATTAGAAGAGTTGATTGGTACATTAACACTTTGAGATTACATAATTCAGATTCGAGAATAGAGACAATAAATGTACATTGAAGTTCTCCTTTGGGCGATCCAACAATGTACTACATTAAACATAATTGATGCTAAAGGCTAGATTTTCTAAATAATTGGTATTAAAAATATTTTAATTAAATATGTTCGCCATCTTTGGATATGCTAACACATCTAATAAAATATTTCAATTAACCACAATAATGTTATTGATCATAAATATAATTGATCTACCTTTGGGCGGATCCTTAGATACTCTATAATCAATAAACGTCAATATACCCAATATTATATCATAATGTCATTTCGATTATAGCATCACATAATTATGGGTAATTGAATTTTCATTTAATTTGACATTTATAATAAACTTTCTAATTTGGCCACTTCGGTGACTAACAAATTATTCATAATATATAAGTCAAATTAAATAATAAATATTACAAACACAACAAGAAAACTGGAAATTAGCAACGGATTTTTCCGTTGCTAATAAGTTATTTCCGTTGCTAAATTTAAAATAGCAACGGACTAGAAACCGATCAAATCAGTTGCTTTAATGCTCGTCTCTAATTATTAGCAACGGAAATAATGTCCGTTGCTAAAATAGCAATGGAAATAATGTCCGTTGCTAAAATTAGCAACGGATTAATTCTGTTGCTAAATAGAGACAGAAAAATCTGTCTCTAATTTGATGCTATCCGTTGCTAAATAGAGACGGAAAATCTATCTCTAATACCGATTTTTAGCAATAGCATAAGTCCGTTGCTAAATAGCAACGGAAATTCTGTCTCTGATTTGGATATTTAGAAAAGGAATAAATCCGTTGCTAAAATAGAAACTCTGTTTTTAGCTATTTTAGCAAAAGAATAGATCCGTTGCTATTTAGAAACGGAAATTCTGTCTCTATTTTGGAAATTTAGTAACGGAATAATCCATTGCTAAAATAGAAACCCCATTTTTAGCAACAGAATTGATTATCCGTTGCTAATTTAAATGTATCAAAAACAAACCTTCTTTAAATATTTTATATTTTTACCTGTGACCAAATATTTTTCAAACAATTACTAAATCACCAAATAAATTAGAAAATACCTCAAATTTAATTCAATCCAAAAATACAAAATGACAATTAAAATATTATCAAACGAAAAAGTAACAACATATCCAAACTACAAAGTGACAAACAAAAACAATGTCAAATAAAAAGTCACAACATTTATAATGCCAAAAGATAAAATGATAATATCCTAAATGTCAAACGACAACATCCAAAATGCAAAACGACAAGCGAAAGCTTGTTGGAGGAAATTTCATGGTTGCGGAGGTGGTCCACCTTGTCGGCGAAAAAGCTCCATCATTTCTGCCATTTGTGCCTGCATCTCTGCACGAGCAGTATGCTCCACCTCTAAAGCATGCTGCCGAGCAGCACGCTCCGCCTCTAAAGCCTGCTGCAAATTGGCATCCCTCTCAGCCAACTGTTGTGTGAGCTTCTCCACCTGAGTTCGTAGTGCTGCCGTCTCCATGTATGATGATGTCGCAGATGTCGCAAAGGAAGTACTAGAATGCAAGTCGACATATTTACGTTTCACACTACCAGTTCCATACAAGCACTTTGGAATAGATAACTTCATAGTTAAGCCACTTTGATGGCTAACTAAATCATCTATTAAAAAACTTCAAATACACACAATAATATTTGAAATTCAATTCAGTCATAATTAATTCATACAACAAAAGTGGTTCTGCATGAATAGATCACTGATACTATATATATAAAGAAAACATGATCACCTAATCATTAATAGATAATGAGGAACTCATAAAATAAAACTTTATCCATACAAAATCAATACAATAGGAAATAAAGTTAATATTATTCATGCCAGAACAAACGTGGTCATCGTAATTATTATTCACAATTATTATTAATAATTATTATTAACATGCCAATTAATCAATCAGCAATCGAATTGAACCAGTGAGCATATATTTATCTAGGCAATTTGAGCATTATTGTGGGCAGAAAATCCATGAACACAGAGAAGCATATGATTATCCAGGCAATTTTGAGCGTGGCCAGATATCAAAACCCATGACATATGTACAGCGGATATATAAACAGGATCGTAATTGATATCACATACACAAAACATAAAATTGCAGTGGAAATATAAATATTTGTCATACATAAATTGGAAAATCATGAGTTCATAAACCTGTCGCTTTGATACCACATGTAAGTCAGTTTTCATAATTGTTCATCATAAAATATAAATGAGTCCAAGATCTTGAACTTCATGATTTTCACAATTAGTTATGAATAATAAATAACTAACCGTGAGCAGCCATGTCCTTCCCTTGTTCTGCCCGGTCTGATTATTGGACAGTTTGATTATTGAATATATCCGATTTCTCTCTCCTTCCGTCCTTAATTCCAGTCTATGATATTCATGAATTTGATAGATAATGAAAACTGAGAAAACCCTTGTAACGGCGGAGAGAGGACCAAATATCTTTATATATATTTTTATCTGCAAAGGCAGTTATTGTAGAACATGAATCACACGGTCTATCAACGTGTGCAGAGTTGGGTGAAAACCAACTCTTTTATTAACCAATGTATATTAATAAAACTTATCTATTGTTGAGGAATTTATTCTTGGCAATAGCTCCTATTTTGTTATTTGCCTTTCTTAGGTACAAAATTAATTAGGAACTCTAGATTGTGTTTCCTAGTTTATTTATAGGACTTTATTTTCCTAGATTGTGTCTAGATTTTTGTATGCTTATTTACCAAGTTTAGAAATTTTAGGATTGTCTATTTAAGACAAGGGATTACTAAGCTTGGTCACATGGTTTTTATGCACGTGATTTTTGAAGAAGACGCACGACACAACGCAAGACGCATGACAAGAAAAGAAGAACACGAAGACTACTTGGAGCCATTGTTCGAGATCGACAAGTTATTCAAAGTTGCGTGACCAACAGAGAAGAGCTTGTTGAACCTAGGCGACAAGTATTTAGTATCATGTGTTTTGATACTTTAGTTTTCATATATTACTTAATATCATTGTATTGATCGAAAAACAAGAAAGTAATATAGTTTTCGGGTTTGTACACCCAAGTTCACAAGTACTTTTACTTGTGAACTGAATTTGTTTTATCGTGTTCTTAAATTTTATTTACGCTGCATATTTTTTAACTTTACTCTGGTTGATGTTGTTAGTCAGTGTTGTTTAACATTGTTAACAACATCACAAAACTGAGACTTATTTTCAAAATCATAGACCTTCAAATTTTACAATTGTCATCTAGAGCGGGTTACTTAACCTTTTAATTACTGATCCTTATTTTTTAGGTGCTATGGATGCTCAAGGTAACCCAAGGCCACCGATCCTCAACGGGGAATTATTCCCTCTGGAAACAAAGGATGCGTTGGCACTTAAAAAGTATCGCCAAACGTGTATGGAAAACCATCCTCCTTGGATGGGAAAAGCCACGTTTTACTGATGTTGAAGGCGATACCTTCCTCAAAAAGGAAGTATATTGGACTCTTGAGGAAGCAGCTGCTGCAAACTGGAATTCCAAATGCATCAATACCTTGTGTAGCTATGTAGATGCAAGTTACTACCGAGTCATCAAGAATTACGCGTCAGCAAAGGATGCATGGGACGCACTCCAAAGTGTGTGTGAAAGAACTACGAGCGTGAAGAAATCAAGGCTGAGAATGTTGATGTCCACTTTCGAAGCGATGAGAATGGATGAGAAGGAGTCTATCATGTACTATGCAATGAGATTATTAGACATTACAAACGAGTGCAGAGAGCTTGTTGAGTCAATAACTAACTCTCGACTTGTAGGAAAACTGCTGAGGTCTATTTCGAAGAAATATAATATGAAGGTGGTTGCCATAGAAGAGTCTAAAGATGTTGATAACATTGAGTTCAACACCTTAGTTGGAAACCTTAAGCAGTATGAGATGGAACACCTTGGAACTCTAAAGAGAAGAATGTTGCCTTTTCCTCCAATAATAATCCAGACAACTACGAAGATGATGAGGAGTTTGATTTCAATGGGATTCTGAAAAAGATGGAATCCACTACGCTTGAGGAAGACGAATTGTCATTTGTTACTCAACGTTTCAATAGTTTCTTGAAGAAAAAGAATAGCCTTGGAGGCTCAAGTACGAAGAACAGGCCACAGGTGTCTACACCAAAATTTACTGGACGAGCTCTTCCCAGATCTCAGTCCACATCCTCAATTCCCAATGCATCCAACCCCACGAGACTGTTCAGTGAGGTGCAATGCCATGAATGTAAAGGTTGGGGACACTACAAGAATGAATGTCCTAACACTCTTAGGAAGAAAAGCATGGTTGCTACTGACTTAACTGAGGATGTCAATGATTCCGAGTCAACTGAACCTGTTCCATCCTTGTTTACCCATGTTGTGTGGGACGACGACGTCCATGTTGATATCCTTGAAACCAACATCGTGTGCTTGAATGCTGAAACTACTGATTACCATAAGGAATACGAGCTGCTAAGTGTTAAGCACCAGCAACTGTTTGTCAGCTGGGGAAAACAGGTACTCAAGGTCAAGGATCTCATGAAAGAAGTAGAAAAACTGACCAAAGAAAAGGATGATCAGCTTGACATAATTGTTCGTTTGGAAACATCTCTTACCAAGAAGGATGCTGAGTTAGAAAAGACGAAAACCGATTTGACAAAGGTTCAAGGAACCATATCAAATCTGAACAAAGGCAAGGCGAAACTTGATGAAATCTTAGAGACGAGATTTCCAAAATCTCGAAGCATGGAATTGGTTTTAAACCTAATCAGCCAACGCAAGTTTCAAGTCAAGAACCAAAATCCTCCAAACGCCATAAAAAGCGAACGAGGCAGTTTGTGTGCCATCATTATGGTGAACCAGGGCACATTAGGCCTTTTTGCTGGAAGATCATAGGCGAGAGAAGACACTTTCAGAGAACTAATGCGGATGCTAAATCTAATGTTGGTTTCCATCATACCAACATCAATACCAACACCAGATTCAAACAAGTGTGGGTCAAGAAAAATAACATCAAGTGCAATATGATCCATACCTCCCTGAAGTCCCACGTCGCTGGAGCCTGGTATTTCGATAGTGGATGCTCCAAGCATATGACTGGGTCAGAGGAGCTTCTTTCCAACATTGTCAGATTTCGAGGTAGTAAGGTAAAGTATGGTGGAGGCGCAAATGGCCAAATTGTTGGTCAAGGAACTCTCCATGTTCCCGGCGTTGTAACCCTGGAAAATATGTTGCTAGTAGAAGGACTTACTGCAAATTTGATCAGCATAAGTCAACTGTTCGACGGAGGCTTTAGTGTCAAATTCAACCGTGAGAAGTGTGAAGTCTATGAGGAGAAGGGTCCATGTATCCTTGTTGGACAGAGGACTTCAGATAATTGCTATCAAATCAACAATGATGCTTTTTGCAAGTTATCTCAACTAAGTGATGCTGAGGTGTGGCATCAAAAGCTTGGGCATGTCAACTACTAGATGATGGACAGGTTGTCCAAAGAGGAAGCTGTGAATGGGCTACTTAATCTTAACACCAAGATCATTCCTGTGTGTGAGGCGTGCCAGAAAGGAAAGCAGGTCAGGGTGCCACATCCAGTTCAGCAAAGTCTCACTACATCATCTTGCTTTGAGATCCTTCACATGGACCTCATGGGACCGCTTGAAGTCGAGAGACTTGGTGGGGAAAAGGTATGTCTTTGTCATTGTAGATGATTTTTCTCGATATACTTGGGTAGAGTTTTTAAAAGAAAAATCTGAAACATTTGAAGCTTTCAAAAAACTTGCAAAAAGGCTATGTGTGAGATTTAATGTGAACATTGGTAGGATTAGAATGGATCACGGAAAAGAGTTTAAAAATGCTTCTTTTTCAAAATACTGCACTTCGGAAGGTATTAGTCATGAGTTTTCTTCACCTATTACTCCCCAACAAAATGGCATAGCTGAACGAAAAAATAGAACTCTTGCTGAGATGACTAGAACTATGCTCATTTCTAATAGCATAGCAAAACGTTTTTGGGCTGAAGCAATGAACACTGCATGTCATATTACAAATATGGCTTATTTTAGACCAGGGTCATGTGCTACTCCATATGAGTGGTTGATGGGTAAAAAACCGAACTTGAGCTATTTTCATGTGTTTGGATGTATTTGCTATGTGCTCAACGATAGAAATCATCTAGCTAAACTGGACTCAAAGAGTGATAAGTGTATTTTCATGGGTTATTCCCAAAATAGTCATGCATATAGGTTGTTTAACCTTAGAACTCGAAGCATGTTTGAGTCAGTAAATGTCAAGTTCAATGATCTAACAAGTGGAGTTAAACCTACAGAGGATAATGATCTGGTTTATGATCAAAATCCTCAAGAAAATGTCACTCCTACTTCAGATGATAGTGCAGGTATTGAAAACAGAGATGCAGGTCCTGAAACCAGAGAGTTGAGTGATGTTGATACCAATGTTGATACTGGGATACCAACATCAGAACCAACATCAAGCCAAGCCGCCGCAGAATCAGATTCTGATTCAAAAGAAGAAGATCCAGCTGATCCCATTGATCTTCATCAGAGGGATATTCCATCCAGAATCCAGAAAAACCACCCCGTGGGCCAAATTATTGGAGATTTAGATGAAAGGAGCACAAGAAGGCGACAAGTAAATTTTAAGGAAATGGTCAGGTATGCATGTCTGTATACTAATTATTCTAAGATTCGTGAGTATTTGTACCTTTCTAAAACAGAGCCCAAGCGTGTGGAGGATGCACTCAAGGATGAGTTCTGGATAAGGGCGATGCAAGAGGAGCTGGACCAATTCGCCAAAAACGACGCTTGGGATTTAGTTCCACGTCCAGAAAATTCCCACGTAACAGGAACAAAATGGATATTCAAGAACAAGACTGATGAGGCTGGCAACATCGTAAGGAATAAAGCTCGACTGGTTGCGCAAGGGTATACACAAATTGAAGGAATTGATTTTGATGAGACATTTGCCCCTGTTGCCCGCATAGAGTCGGTAGGACTTTTACTTGATGTGTCTTGTTATATGAAGATTTCATTGCATCAAATGGACATTAAGAGTGATTTTTTAAATGGAGTCTTGAGTGAAGAAGTGTATGTTGAGAAGCCTAAAGGATTTTGGATCCTCAAAAACCAGATTTTGTTTTAAAACTAAAAAAGGCTCTTTATGGTTTAAAACAAGCTCCTAGAGCTTGGTATGACAGGCTAACTCAACATTTGCTTTATTTGAACTTTAGACGAGGGGAAGTTGACAAGACTTTGTTCCTTCTTAAATCCAATAAGCACATCTTAATCGTCCAAATTTATGTGGATGATATTATTTTTGGATCCACTAAAGAGCAGATGGTCAAGGAGTTTGTTACTCGAATGTCCGATACATTCGAGATGAGCATGGAAGGTAACCTCTCATACTTCCTCGATTTACAAATCAAACAGCTTGATGACGGTATTTTCCTTTCCCAGACTAAATATGCTAAGAACTTAGTAAAGATTTTGGTTTAGAAAGTGAAACTCACAAGAAAACACCACTGGGCAAGGCTGTGAAGCTGACGAGAGACGATGTTGGTAAGGGTGTTGATAACACCATGTACAGAAGTATGGTAGGGAGTTTGTTGTATTTGACAGCAAGTAGACCAGATATTATGTATAGTGTGTGCTTATGTGCTAGATATCAGTCTAATCCAAAAAAGTCACACTTAAAAGCAGTTAAAAGAATAATAAGGTATATTGCTGGTACAACTGAATTAGGTGTGTGGTACACAAAAGATACTGGTACTGAACTTGTAGGGTACACTGATTCGGACTGGGCTGGGGATGTGGTAGATAGAAAGAGTACTATTAGGGGATGTTTTTTTTCTGGGTAACAATTTAATCTCTTGGTACAGCAAGAAGCAAAATTGTATTTCTCTTTCTACAGCTGAAGCCGAGTACATTGCAGATGGAAGTGCGTGCACACAATTAATGTGGATGAACCAGATGATAGAGGACTACGGTCTGCAAAGTAGTATCTTGACTGTGCTGTGTGACAATTCTAGTGCCATTGACATCTCTAAAAATCCAGTCCAGCATTCTCGAATCAAACACATTGACATAAGGTACCACTTTATTCGAGACCTAGTTGAGAGGAAGATTGTTAGCCTTGAGCATATTGGAACAGATAATCAGCTTGCTGACATCTTCACTAAGGCATTAGATTTCGAGACCTTCTCTCGTTTGAGAAGAGATCTCGGTATGTGCATTGTCTGAACCAATATTGGTTTGTGATGTTGTGACACCCAATATCAACATCAGTCACAACATCTGTATACTTTTGCATGCATTTTTATCTTTCTTTTCATACATAATCCTTATGCATTGAGTTTGATTGAAAGTGCGATAAGGTCCTGTGTTGCAATAAAAGTGATGGCAAAAAGAACCAACCTCTTCAATTAGGTGATTGTGGAGCTTGCCCGCAGAAACTGGTTTCTCCCAGGTCCAAAAATAAGAGGTGTTAAACAGCAATTGCTGGAGATAAAAAATATTCAATTCCCTAAAAAGGATGAAGAAAATATGGATACAATTTGACCCAGTCTTAAAATTTCACCTTCTTGAGAGATCTTGACGTAGTCATTAACTTGGGTTAAGGGGTAAGTTTCCATTGACTTCACCTAAGGCAATGTTGGTTTATAATGTTATCAGTAATAAAAAGCAACATCGTATCAAGTCTCTGAAATCATAATATGTTTTTGTATATTCTTTTAGGTCATGTTTTTTAGGCATCCCATAGGACATTCATACTTTGTGAAGATGCTATCTTGCTGTGCGTACTGTTGCGTGTGTTCTTGTCTACATTGACGTCTCTTAATTTTGTTTTGAATCTAGCTAACTAAGTATTTCAGTGGAGTTAAAATCAGACGGCTGGACAGGTAATAACGAGGCAAATTTGGTGAGTGAAAATTAATATTGCACAAGATTGATAATACTGGGCTGATGGTTCAATTTTTCTAGCTTTGTACTTCGGCCGATGCTGTGTTAAGGGCTGTGCAATTTTATTTTTTTAATATGGGAAGAGATAATGGGATTGTTAATATGATCACGTAGCCTAAACTGAGGGGGAGTGGCGTATTTTTTGAAGGAATTAAAAATTGTGTTTTTAAAATAACCCAAAAATCCGCTGGTGGCTAATTTAGGGTTGTTTCCTTATATTCTCTATTTTCTCTCTCCTTCAACGGTCAATTTTTTTAGGATTTATACCTGAATCTTTTTTACCGTTTGATCATTAACCCTCTGCGAATTGAACTCTCAAGCTTCCTTATCTCTCTCCAATTCTCTCGATTTTCTTGTTTTTTCTCTTGTGTTTCTGAGACTTTGCAGGATGACAAACTCGCCGCCGCCTTCATCTGTTTCAGAATTGCCGGCAGAGCTCCGCCGCTCTGGCGAACAGGTTCTTGCGCCCTATGTGAAAACTGGAGGCCTGGATATATGGTTCATCTTCCAACCCACCACCGGTAACAACATCACCGCCTCGCTCGCCGCCGCTCGAATTTCAACATGTTGTCCCAACTCCGTCACCGGTTGACGTCGTTCCTGTTTCGTAGGTGTTCCCAGGTCAGCCCGGGAATGAAATTGATGTTGATAATCCCCTGGATTTAGCTTTTGTTGCTGAGACATTTGGAAGAGTTGGGAACCCTACCCTGAAATTGTCCTGACACCTGCGCAATATTCCTCCTAGAGTTGTGCCGCCTGCCGTTCCGATGAGCAAAGTAGGACCCCACCGCAATGTGCCATTAGAGCACATGAATCTCGCAGAAGACGTAACGGTAATGTCTGATCTTGACGATGATGATTACGTCCCTGCTCCAGCGGAAGGAGCGGTGCCTCCGTTGCCTTCGGCTTCTAGTCTATCGGCGAAAAAGACGCCTCGCCGAAAACAGCTTGTGAGGAAGTCCGACAGGAGATCTGGCCCGGAAAAATCAAAGTTTCTCCTGGCTCAACTGAAACAGAGTATTCATCCCTTCCCTACACTGTTTTGGATTTTATCACCGGAGAAGTGACTAGTTCATCTAAGCTACCGATTGATAGTTCTCCTCGATCCCCTGTTCGTGATGATCAATCCGAGTTTGATACGGAGTTGTTTGATTTTTCCCCTGACTCCTCATTTGATATGCCTCTACGTGATATACTTTCTGCTTGCAAGAAGGAAAAGAGGAAGAAAAAGGCAGCGCTTAAGGCCAATGTTGGTCCCCGTGTTGGTTCCCCGATACCAACATTGCCACAGAACAAGTCTGCCTCGTCCTCCAGTTCCGCTGCCGCTGATGCAAGTTCCCCTGCTCATACCTCGCCTCCATCTATGCCTTCTGATCACTCCGAGTCCTCTACGGGTGCTGCATCCCAGACCCATGAGCTTGAGGATATGATTCCCCTTACGGTGAAGTTCTTGAGTGCCGAGGCTGCCAAGTTGTTTGCCACTTACCAGACCTGCCACATGATCACTGAGCGCCGAGTCCTGGTTGAACTATTTGAGAAACATAATATGATTGTCTATCTTCAACACAAAGGTATGTATTCCACCGTTAGAACAGCCATGCCTTTTGTACGAGATGTCGTTGTCGAATTTTATGCCAATCTTTTGCCCTCTATGGTTGATTTGGAGTCTGTCAATTATGGCAAAGTATATGTGCGTGGCAAAGTGTTTTCTTTAACCCCTGCTTTGATTGATGAACTATTTGGGACTGAGCCATACCGAGGTGATTCGACGGTGGATGACATGAATGAGGTAATTTCGTTTATGTCTGGTGGTTTGTTTAATGTGTGGTTTGAGCAGCTACCTAGCACTCTCCTTTCGTCTCTTTACTCTATTATGCACAAGATTGCGATTTGTAACTGGGTTCCCTCCAAGAACACAACATATGTTATACGGCCTCAGGCCCAGTTCTTATATAGGTTTGGGAGAGGAATCAAGTTTAGTTTTGGCCAGCATATTTTTGATATTATTATTAAGTTTGCCACCACGAAGTCCGCAGCCTCGTTGTGTTTTCCTTCTTTGACTTTCAGCTTACTGGAGAACACAGGTTTGACACTTCGTCCTGATGATGTGCTCATGGGTGAGGCGGATTCGTTTGCTTTAAGAGGCCAGCACACTACAGGTGCTAGAGTTATTGATCTGTCGTGGCAAGCCCCTTTTCAGGATAATGTTGCTAGTGATGTTGGGAGGGACGATCCCAATATTGTCCGCATTTCTGCGCAGGTCCTTTGTGCACATGTGGCTTCTATTGATTTGCAGATGAATCAGCTGAAGGCTCTTCGCAGCTATCTCTTGGAGGCCCTTTCGCTTTCTGGTCAAAAAGGGGGAGAAGATGTTGACGCGGATAACGAAGCTGTTGATGAAGATGCTGCTGGAGATGATGCTGGTGGAGAAGATGCTGTTCCTACCGAAGCCTTGGCCAGTCTTGCTCAGGAAAAGCAAAAGAAGCGAATTCGCTCTCGCAATAAGGCTTTGAGGAAAATGAAGAAAATGCAGAAGAAGAAGAGGAAGGATAGGGGTGAAGGAACTTCGACATCCCCTCGTCGTTCGAAGAGGGTTCGAAGTCAATAAGTTCCTTTATTCTGTTTTATTTTGTTAAGTGATATTTTGAACAATGTTTGTTTGAATTTTTAACAACATTGGGTGTTTTGTTTAGGGGGAGTTTTCTAACTTAGGGGGAGTTAGTATTTTATGTTTTTGCGTCGTAGTGTTTTGTCCAGAAAGGCAAAAGGGGGATATTGTTGAGGGATTTATTCTTGGCAATAATTCCTATTTTGTTATTTGCCTTTCTTAGGTACAAAGTTAATTAGGAACTCTAGATTGTGTTTCCTAATTTATTTATAGGACTTTATTTTCCTAGATTGTGTCTAGATTTTAGTATGCTTATTTACCAATTTTTGAAATTTTAGGATTGTCTATTTAAGACAAGGGATTACTAAGCTTGGTCACACGGTTTTTACGCACGGGATTTTTGAAGAAGACGCACGACGCAACGCAAGACGCACGGCAAGGAAAGAAGAACACGAAGACTACTTGGAGCCATTGTTCGAGATCGACAATTTATTCAAAGTTGCGTGAGCAACGGAGAAGAGCTTGTTGAACCTAGGCGACAAGTATTTAGTATCATGTGTTTTGATACTTTAGTTTTCATATATTACTTAATATCTTTGTATTGATCGAAAAACAAGAAAGTAATATAGTTTTCGGGTTTGTACACCCAAGTTCACAAGTACTTTTACTTGTGAACTGAATTTATTTTATCGTGTTCTTAAATTTTATTTCCGCTGCATATTTTTAATTTTACTCTGGTTGATGTTGTTAGTCAGTGTTGTTTAACATTGTTAACAATATCACAAAATTGAGACTTATTTTCAAAATCATAGACCTTCAAATTTTACATTTATTAAATTTATTAATTATATAAACCATTAATTAGATATTAATAATAATTAATTAATATCTAATTATATATATATATAACGGGCTTTTTTTTTTTTTTTTAGAAAACCTTATAACTTTGTTGTCAAGAAACAGTCAAATTACAAGTTTTAGAATCCACAAAGGAAAGTCATTCTCCCAAATAAATGGAGAAGGATAAGAAGAAGCAAAACGAACTACATCATGTGCAAGAGCGTTAAAAGTACAAGGCCAGTGAATGATATAACTATCCAAAAAGCAATACAGTAGATGATTTGATCTCTTTAATCCATATACCATTGACTCTAAGGTTTTTGTTCGGGTCGGTAGCTACTTGTACCGCGTAAAGCGATCGAAACAACTTCCAAATGATGAAGTGCTTTAGTGTGTGCCACACGTACACCTTTTGAAATTCTATGAGTTCCCCTTCCAAAACGAGCGAAGGTTGTGTAACTTTTCCCCAAAGACAAATAACAGTTTCCTATTTCCATTTCGAATGGCCACATCTACTCCAAATATCCTTTTCACCTCATTAAAATAAGCGTCAACCTCCAACTGTGTCATCTCTGGATGTGCCTTTTTCTTTATTGTCGGTGCCCGCTTCTGCCTA
>BMAC01000164.1:854974-875033 GCA_014905375.1 Phtheirospermum japonicum
TCAAATCATCTACTGTATTGCTTTTTGGATAGTTATATCATTCACTGGCCTTGTACTTTTAACGCTCTTGCACATGATGTAGTTCGTTTTGCTTCTTCTTATCCTTCTCCATTTATTTGGGAGAATGACTTTCCTTTGTGGATTCTAAAACTTGTAATTTGACTGTTTCTTGACAACAAAAGTTATAAGGTTTTCTAAAAAAAAAAAAAAACAACTGGAATTCTTGAAAGATATGTTAGATATATGTGGCTTGTGCCATATATATATATATATATATATAAAAGATATTTGTTCTCTACTACACTTCAAAATGGATATAAAATACACATTAAAATTAATGATTGGGTTTGTCAAACTTTACCATTCAGGGGTAGGCAAATATTTTAAATTCAACTTCTATTTATTGGAGTGTTGCACAATTAATAATTAATCCATACATTAATCTTCATACGGAACCATATTATAAAAACTACCTAAAGTTAACCTAATTACATATTTGCAAGTAAAAACCTTAAAGATGTGCGTAACACTCTAAGAATGTACTTGTAGTTTGAAAGACATCTCAATTATTATTTTTTCACTAGTGCAAAAACAACATTCTAGAACAAACATTCTAGAACGCCTCAGGCAACCATGTTCTAGAATGTCATCCGGTGATATTTTCATAATAAAAAACTCATATATTAGAACAATATTAATAATATACGTTTGAGATAATTGAGGTTTGTTCATATATAGAACGCCTTTAAAACCGACGTTCTTATATATTCAATATCTAGAAAGCCTTAAAAAAAAGATGTTCTTGTATATTCAATATCTAGAATATATAGTTTAAATAAATTCTGATTATACATGTCCATACGATTCGAACCACCGGTTCACGGTTCGAACCGCTGGTTCGGTTTCAACAGAAACCTCGAATCAGAACCGAACCGTTAAATCGCCCTATTTCTGGCGGTTTGCAAACCGCCGGTTCACGGTTTGGCCACAATTTGATTTGGCCGGTTTTTTTTCCCTTTTTAAACTTTTAAAATTCATATATTTTGTTTTTTCCTATGTTTATTTTTTTATTTTATCAAAAATATATTTGAATAAGTGAGAAAATAGAAATAAATAACGCTTTAGATTAATTCAAAACCATTAAAAAGAAATTAAACTTGAACTACTATTTAAAATAGTTGAAGTTAAAATAAGAGATTTTAATTATAATATCTGAAACTTTTGAAGTTAAAATTTTTTATCTTTAATTATTATAATTTTTTTAAAATGTATGCTATCAAATGAGAAAATAGAACTAATATTTTGACATTTTGAATTTATTAAAAAAATGTGAAATTGAACCATTTAAAATATTTGAAGTTAAAATGAAAAAAAAATTATATTAAAAGAATTTTGAGATTTCGAAGTTAAGTGTGAAAATAGAACTAATACTTTGAAATTTTGAATTAATTAAAAATTTTGAAACTGAATCATTTACGGGTTGTTTGTTCTAGGACTCCTAATGCCAGGATTGGGATTTTGAATCCCAATCCTCGTTTGTTCTACGACTCTAATTTTCAATCCACAACCAACCATTTCTTACACCTAAACCCACATTCATCTCTTTTATCACATCATCATTATATTTAAAAAATTAAGTATTACTAAATACAATAAAATAATATACTATCATCCACTTTCAGATATGATTTGACATCAAATACAATATAAAAATATATTATCATCCACTTTCCAGACATGATTTGACATCTACAGTAAAAAGTAAAGGATTCTGAATTCTATAACAAACAAAGATTCTTACTATTTACATAATTCTAAATACTCAAGATTTTGAATACCAGGATTCAGAATCCTAACGAAATCTAGTCCAAACAGCCCCTTAAAATACTTGAAGTTAAAATAAAAAAAAATTTATATTAGAAAATTTTTGAAAATTTGAAGTTAAGTGAGAAATTAGAAATAATATTTTTAATAAATAAAAAAAAATTAAAAAGAAATATGACTTGAAATATTTTCAAATATTTGAAGTTAAAATTTGAAATTTTAATTTCAAATAGTTGAAAATAGTTGCCTACGTATCCCTTACCTTGGGAATCAAAGTCCACGTAATTCTCACTTACCTTAGGAATCGGAAGCGGTGGTGCGGGGGGTATCATGCTCATACATTTACCGACTCATTGCTAGATCCCGTATCATAATATGTCTCATTCTCTTCATCTTCACTTAGAACATTTTTTTGTGTCCGTCGATCGGCGTTGACCCGAATCATGCAACAACATTTGAACCTCGAGATTGTAAGGTCTAAGGTTGGATCTCTACTCGTCCAGCATGTACCCCTCTTCACTGAATGCTTGTTCGACTGAAACGACTGATATGAGAACGACCAATATCTCCCTCACAATGATGTTAAGAATGGGATAAAGTGATTTACTCGATGCTCACCAATTCAAAATGCCAAACTCTTTGTCAGCTTCATTTTCCCCAAAAGTTCCATACTCAAAAGCCATTGTTAGATAAGCTTCAAGTTCTCGATAATGGTTAGAACCGACTGAGTAACCCAAACGCCCCATTCTTGTTTTTTTTTTGTTTCAAAAATTTTTGAAATTCCTCAATTTCATCGTCGTCGTCACCACTTCTACTAGGAGTACCACTTCTAGTAAAAGTTTGTCGCCCAGAAGTACTCATAGGAAGAGAACCATCAAAATTTATACTATATTCTTTAAATATACAAATAAAGGCTTTTTCACATTTTGAATAATATTTTCAACGGAAGGATATTCAAACTCTTCAAACGGCAATAAAGCATCATAATAACTATTAATATAAAGTTCTAAACCACTTTCTCTATTATTAGGATTTAATAATGTAGCAACTAAAAATATATTTAGAATGTAATAAAAATACTTCAACCTTTTTTTCTTCATAAAAACAACACATCCTTCCAATCATTCATTCTTCATGCACTCCCTAAAGATGAATGCCATTTTTAACAGAATATTCAACAACAAGGTGAGAGGTAGGATAATAAACACCGAAAAATAAATTAGAAGTATCATTAAACACCTTTAAGAGTTTTTTCAAATAATTACATGTAGTCCATTGGTTTATACATAACATAGTTCCAGTTTCTTGTTGGCCAAAAAACGAACACAACAGCGCTCTATATGAATATGTATCTTTCAGTAATTTATATGTAGAGTTCCAACGAGTAGGCACATCGGTTGAATTTTTTTTCCTTCAAACCCGTTTTCCTTACAAAATCTCACTCATATTCGTTGCAGAGATTTATTTCTATGAATACACATGACCGCCGCTTTAATAGGAGAAAGTTCATTTTTCAAAACATTCAAACCATCCTGAGCACACAAATTCAAAATATGGCATATGCATCTAATATGAAAAAACAAGCCACCAATAGATGGTTTACAAATACTAATAAGCTCATTAACACTCGCCGTATTAGGAGTTGCATTGTCAAATGAAATAGAAAATATTTTCTCAACTAGATTATACTCTTCACAAATCATATGAATTAATTGACAAATATTATGTGCATTATGAGGAGGTTTGGAATCTCTAAATGCAAGCAAACATTTTTGTAAAGTCCATGACTTATCAACCCAATGACATGTAACACCCATGTAAGAGTTTCCTTCCTAATGATCACTCCAAACATTTGAGCAAATTGAAACTTCGTTTGGTATACTAGAAGATTCATCACATAAGTTTAACTTATATTCACCAACAACCTTTTAAACATCACGAGTACGGGTAGAGTGTGGGACTCTCGTACTCGAGAGATTAAAAGATAGTTGGGTGAATTTCTCATATAAATCATCATTGGCAAGTTAAAAGGAAGAGATCTAGAAGAATTTTTTTTGCTAATTATTTTCTATGAGTAGGGTCGGAATATGTAAATAAAGAAGAGGAGTTTCTACTTACATGTCCTCCTTATAGTTGCGTTTGAGTCTTATCGATACTGACTTTGTCAGGGTGTTTCTTGTTGAGATGGTTGCTCATATTCCCATATTTTCCTCCTTATAGTAACTGGTAAGATGATAGACAATAGCTTCAAGTGACATGGTACCTTGATGGGGCATTAGTTGGTTAGACCTGGTGTGGGTAGACCTAATCTGAGGAAATGCTGGAGAGGCACAGCCGAACCAGAATGACCGATAATCCTGGTCAGATCTTCCTCTTTAAGCAAGGCCTGATTCCTTCTTTAAGGAAGATTACACCGAGCTGATTATTAAGTGAAGCACTTAGGGAAATCGTCACAAGATTGGCTCGAGGGGGGTTAGGGCCGTAGACCTGACCTGAGATAGACAAAAAAGAAGGAAGGAGGTTAGGCCAGCTTGGTCCTAGGAAAGGTCTGACTGGGCCCTCTTAGAGACAGGGCTGATATTAGAGAAGAATAGCCACATCTCGAGAATTTTCCTGACCTGGTAGAGGTTTCCTGGGAAATAACCCTTAGAATGTTGTGTCGAGGTGAGCCCCAACATCTGGGCTACCGATAGAAAAGGAGAACATGACTAGAACAGACCTGACTCCCTGACCTCCACCTAGGAGACAAGTGGGACCACTTGTCAGTAGTTGTTGCTTAACGGCCCATGATGCGCGACCTTTGTTTCCGAGATCCCGGAAGGGGTCCCCCATTAAGGAAAACTATAAATATCTCAGCCCCAAGGCTGAGAGAGGTATGTCATTCTTTGTGTATTCCTTCTTTTCTAGTTAAGAGAAACCTCATACGCTTTACTGACTTAAGCATCGGAGAGGTTTCCACCGGAAAATCACCGGTGGTCCTTTCAAACGTGTGCTTGTGTGCAGTACAACAAAGTGCTCAAGGTTCCAGGCGTTATTTTTTACGTCAGTCATATTTTGGGTCGAAACAATTGGCGCTGTCTGAGGGAAGTCGATCAAGCTAAGACGTGAGAGTTTTCTATGGCTTCAGATGGTTTGCGACGAAACTTGGTGGGGGAGCTCGGCGGAACCCCCAGCTCCACTGCGCCATGGGGTATGCCACGGTCAGCAGAAACATCAATGGCGAAGCCCGAGGGGGCAAAGCCATCAGCTGCAGTCGGGTCAGGCACCGTGCCGCTCCCCTCCGGCGGATAAATGCCTGCCGCTGGTGGATTGTTCAATGACGTCCTCAAGCAGTTGTCGGAGCTCATCGTCAAGTCCATGGAGACAGTTGTGGAGAAGAAGTTCGCAGAGATGGCAACGCCGCCGTCTGGCGCACGACCAGATCGGACGGTTCCACCGGCTGAAATAGAGCCGTTGCGCAACCAGCATGCGGATCGGACTCCCTTCTAAGACAGAGACGAGCATTTCTCCACTTCTGACAGCGAAACGTCCACTCAGGCTAACCCAGGCCTAGTTGAATAGATGTAGAGCTTGCAGAAGGAGGTGAGAGAATTTAAGAGAAAAATGGCAAGTGCTGGCGGTGTTCCGGTGAGGAGAGGCACGCCGTTTACCGAGGAGGTCATGCGCGATGACGTGACGGCTTCCTATAGATCTCTAGGTTTTGAGTATAGTGGGACCACTGATCTGTGGGATCATTTGAGCCGATTTGAGATCGCGGCAACGGTGTATAAGTTTTCAGATGCGGTCATGTGCCGGGTCTTCCCGATGACTTTCACCAAATCAGCCCATCTATGGTATAGACAGTTGCCGCCACGATCTATCAGCAACTTTGATGAGTTCAGCTCGACCTTCCTGCACTAGTTCACCAGCTGCAGGAAGTACCAGAAAATGCCGCTCGAGCTGTTCAGTCTGAAACAGAAAGGTGGTGAGAGCTTGCGTGCTTACATTAGCCGGTTCACTAATGCAAATATGGAAGTGCTTTCTGCGTCAGAGGAGCTCTTGGTGAATGCTCTTGCGCAAGGCCTTCGGAGAGGTGAATTTTTCCAATCGCTGGTTGTGAAACAAGCTCTGAAATTCGGGGAGCTTCTGGAGAGGGCTGAAAAATACATTCACTTGGAAGAAGCCCTGAAAATCAAAGATGAAGGAGAGAGGAAAAGAGAGAGGTATGACAGAGAGGACAAGGCAGTAGTGAAGAAGCTCAGGCCAGACCTGTCTGGGGGGAGACCTCGTTTTGACAGGTATACCCCCTGACAACGCCGCAGGGTGAAATTTTACAAGCAATAGAGAGGCACCCAGAGCTGAAGTGGCCTAAGACTTACTCGCAGAAGCCCAGGAAGGAAAGGTCTGACCGATTCTGCCGTTTCCATAATGAGTATGGACATGATACAGACCAATGCACTCACCTCAAGGGTGAGTTGGAGAGGATGGTGCAAGCTGGGCACCTTAAGGAGTATGTGAGGATGAGAAGGGAGGAAGTCAGACCTGCCTATCGCAACAATGACCAACCTCAGCAGAACAAGAATGAGCAGGATAGTAAGCGAAGTGGAGGAAGAAGGAATGAGCAGACCCAGGTCATTCGAGGGGATATACAAATGATCACTGGAGGTGAGTGGGATGAGCATTCCAGGCGAACCCAGAACAGCTATGTACATGCCGCAAGAGACCTGATAAGGAAAGGACGAGAAGTCGGGCAAGTGGCGCCGAGCCCAAATATTTGTTTTGGATCAGAGGATGAGGACGGGATCCTAGCTCCCCACATGGATGCCCTGGTTATCACAGCTACCATAGCCAATTATAACGTTCGAAGAATCTTTGTTGATACAAGAAGCTCGACGGATATTATGTTTTATGATTGCTTTAGAAAAATGAATTTAGATGTGGAATTGGAGGAAGTCACCACCTCTTTGGTGGGATTCGCAGGAGGCGCGTTGAAGCCTCTTGGAGCGGTTAACCTTCTGGTTACATTGGGAGAAGAGCCGTTTAGACAGACCAAGACAGTTCAGTTCTTGGTGGTAGGCGCAGCCTCCTCCTATAATGTAATGATGGGAAGACCTTCCTTAAGTAAGTTTCAAGCTGTAGTCTCAACTTATCACATGAAATTGAAGTTCCCTGCTCAGGAAGGAGTAGGGGAAGTCAGTGGAGACCAGTATGCATCACGATAGACGTATGTTGAATGCATCAGGAGGAATAATGAAGAGGAAAGACAGAGCAAGAGGGCTCGAGTGGAGCAACCGAGGCCAGACCTGGTTCGAAGAGAAGAAGGGCTGATGTTAGTTGAGGTAGTCCCGGGGGATGAAAGCCGAGTCCTCCGCGTAGGAATGGCTCTCAGTCCAGAAGTACTGACATACCTGGTTGCAATATTGCGGGACAGTGCCGATGTGTTTTCTTGGTCTCCTCAAGACCTAGTAGGGATTGACCCAGAGGTGGTTGAGCATCACCTTAACATTAGCCCTGATATGAAGCCTATCAAGCAGAAGAAACGTAACTTTGGGCCTGAGAAGGAGGCCATCATTGAAGCTGAGGTGGAGAAATTGCTAAAACCTAAGCATATCCAGGAGATACAATTTCCTGAGTGGCTCTCTAACACTGTGCTGGTCCTTAAGACATAGGAAGACTGGCGTATGTGCATTGATTTTTGAGACACCGTGCCTGACCAAAGGACCACTACCCTCTGCCAAGGATCGACTAGCTGGTCGATTCCACTTTTGGTTGTGAACTCCTGAGCATGATGGATGCCTCACGGGGTTATCACCAGATCAGGCTGGCGAAAGAGGATTGGAAGCGAGTTAGCTTTATAACCCCGAAGGGGACGTATTGCTACGTGGTCATGCCGTTTGGGCTCAAGAACGGGGGCGCCACATACCAACGATTAGTGGACAAGATGTTTAAGAGCCAGCTCGGACGAAACATGGAGGTTTATGTGGATGATATGCTAGTAAAAAGCATGAAGGCAACATCGCATGTCAGCGACTTGAGAGAGACGTTTGATACCCTGAGGAGGTATAGGATGAAGCTCAACCCTAAGAAATGTGCATTCGGGGTCAGAGCTGGAAAGTTCCTAGGGTATATGGTGACTGAGAAAGGCATCGAAGCTAACCTAGAAAAGGTCAGGGCTATTATGGACATGCAGGCGCCACGAAATGTCAAGGAAATGCAGTGCTTGGCAGGCCGAATCAATGCGTTGAGCAGATTCTTCTCTCGCTCGGCTGAGAAGAGATTGCCATTTTTTCAAGCCCTACGTAAAAAGGCCAAATTTCAGTGGAATAGCGAGTGTGAGGATGCATTTAGGATGCTGAAAGAACATCTGGATGGCATGATCTTGCTCACAAAGCCTATCCAGGTAGAGCCCCTAATCCTATACTTATCTGTGGGACAGCAGGCGGTCAGCTCTGTCTTGCTTAGAGAGGAAGGCAAGGTGCAGAAACCAGTCTACTACTGGAGCAAGGTCTTGCATGATGCAGAGGTCAGGTATGTGGAAATAGAACGGGCAATGCTGGCTCTCGTGGGCACGGACCGCAAACTACGCCCATACTTCCTCTCACATGGCATAGTGGTGCGGACCAATCTGCCCTTGAAGGCCATAATGGACAAACCAGAGGCATCAGGAAGACTGGTCAAACGGATAATCGAGCTCAGCGAGTTTGATATTGTATTCGAGGCTAGGACAGCCATTAAGGACCAGGCGCTGGCGGATTTCATGCAGGAAATGACTAGCTATTCCGATGAAAGGCACGAATGGACGATCTTTACGGATGGTTCTGTAGGAAATCAGGGCTGCGGGGCAGGAATAGTTCTGATTGACCCAGCAGGTGTAGCCACTGAGTACGACGTACGCTTGAATTATGCTCTATCCAGTAATGCGGCTGAGTATGAGGCACTCTTAAGAGGAGTTCAGATGGCACGGGATTTAGGGGCAGAGCAGGTTTGTGCTAGGGTGGATTCCTAGCTCGTCTGCAAACAAATAAGCGGGGAATTTGAGACAAGGGAAGATAGCATGCAGAGGTACTTGGCCAAGTTCAGAGAGTTGGCCAGGGATATGACATCCCTAACAGTCTTGCAAATCCCCATAGAAGAGAATGGAAGAGCTGACTATCTAGCTAAGGTAGCTAGCTCAGCTACGGATTGCCGGGAAAGGGTGATTACTCTGCTGAAAGCAGACGCAGAGTTTGGGGCAGAGCAGGTGTGCTCGGTGATTGAAGGAGATGACTGGCGCTCTCCCATAAAAGCATATCTAGAGAAGGGAGTCTTGCCAGAGGATAAGAAGGATTCAGTAAAGGTACGAACCAGGGCTACCAAATTTTGTTTGGTCAAAGGAGAGTTGTTCCGAAGAGGGTTTGGACAGCCCCTCTTAAGATGCTTAATCCGGGGAGAAGGAGTCCTGGTCCTTAAGGAAGTCCACGAGGGATGTTGTGGCAACCATATGGGCGCTTGAACTCTATCAAGCAAGATCTTGCGAGCGAGGTACTTCTGGCCACAACTGCGAAAGGAGGCAGAAGATTTTGTACTTGCTTGCGAGAAATGCCAGAAGAACTCATCGTTGATACACAAGCCTGCGGAAGAGCTCATGACGATGAGCTCTCCTTGTCCGTTTGCCAAGTGGGGATCGATTTGGTCGGCCCCTTTCCTATGGCTCCCGCCCAAAAGAGATTTCTGATAGTGGCAATTGATTATTTTAGCAAATGGGTGGAAGCCGAGGCCTTGACAAAAATCACAGAGGATGCGGTCATGAAGTTCTTATGGAAAAATGTTGTTTGCAGATTTGGCGTCCCCATAATTCTGGTCTCGGATAATGGCACCAGTTCATGGGTGCCAGAATTAGAGCTTGGTGCGCAAAGATGAAAATTGACCAACACTTCACATCTGTCTACCATCCCCAGGCTAATGGTCAAGTAGAGGTCACCAATCTCATATTGGTGCAAGGGATCAAGACACGTCTGGAAAGAGCTTGAGGCAGATGGGTGGATGAGCTGAATTCAATTCTATGGGCATACAAAACTAATCTCAAGGAAAGCACAGGGGAAACGCCTTTCAGCCTAGTTTATGGTATGTATGCTGTGGTGCCTGCCGAGATTAGCATGGAGACTCATCGAGTTCATAATTTTGTTGAAGAACAGAATGAGCTATTAATTCAGGATGCTCTGGACTTGATTGAGGAGAAAAGGGATCGAGCTGCTGTCAGAATAGCACATACCAAAGGAAGGGTGAAAGCAACATACGATAAGTCTATGGTCAAGAGGCAATTCCAGGTAGGAGACCTGGTTTTGAGGAGAGCTGATTTGGGGAAGGCGAAGGGAAAACTAGATGCCGTGTGGCAAGGGCCGCTCCGAGTCATCCAAATCTTAGCAGGAGGCGCTTATAAATTGGAAGAATTGGATGGGAATGAAATCCCTCGCGCATGGAATATTGCTAATTTACGAAAATTTTATGCATAATTGTAGTCTCTTGTCATTTATTAATACAAATTTCTTATTGAATAATATTGCAGGATTGTTCTTGTTTGCCAGTTTAAATGCGCCTTCTTTGAAAAGCCAGGAATGGCTAAGGGCGGATGCCCCATTTTCCTGACCTGATTGTCAGTTTAAGCCAGGATTGGCTAAGGGTGGATGCCCCATTTTCCTAACCTGATTGTCAGTTTAAGCCAGGATTGGCTAAGGGCGGATGCCCCATTTTCCTGACCTGATTGTCAGTTTAAGCCAGGATTGGCTAAGGGTGGATGCCCACACTATTGTCTGACCTGGTGGCCAAAAGCACTAGGATTGACTTAGGGTGATTACCCCTTAAATATGCTTACTTGTTTAAAACAGGTGCGCCAGAGCTGGATGGATATGCAAACTCGCATTTGATGCCTGACCTGATTGTCAGCCTAGAAGCTCGTGACACGCTTGCTTTGGTTGATCATTCCCAAGGCAAGATATAACTAAAGGTAGAGGCCTTGAAAGGTAAGTCTAACAACACTTGGGTTGGTTAGCGCTTGTAGAAACACTATTGGCATGTTTAAACAAGAATGAATCGATTAAAATTTTTGCCCTTATATTTATCATGATATTCTGGCAAATGAAAAATGGCAAGACACCAGGATTGGTAAACGTTAAAAGCCTTTCTTTTCATAATTCCTCGAGGAAAAATTCTAATTTATTTCATTCATTAAAATTCTAGGAAAATACAAAAGCGGATTGCACACACCTTCTACGAAGGTCGGCAAATTTGATTACAGAGTGCAAAAATAGAAAATACAAATACAGGTGTTCATCTGAGAGGAGACCTCCGATCTGAGGCCAGAGCCCGACGAACACGCCAAAGCTCACGCTCAGTCTCATGAAGACGATGGCGGTATTTGTCAGCCCGTTCGGCAAGAGCATGAGCCTAGCCGGCGGCGACTGTCAAGCGGTTCACCGACTCGGTCAAGTCAGCCCTCTCTTCTTGTAGTTGGCGGTTCAGCTGGCGGAGCTCAGCCCACTCCTTCTTGTAATAACGCTTCTTCTGCCTTTTTCTCTCCAAAAGACGATAGAGGTAGCCGATCTTTTCCTTGAGCACGGTCAGCTGATCGGAAAGTTTAAATTTCTTGACGACCAAGGAGATGTTCTTCCGCTTCACTATGTCGAGTTCTTCGAGCAGAGGGGAAGATGCCATTTTCAGGTGATGTATGAAAGAAGTAATATGTGCATATATTTAAAGCAAGGAAAAGCACGTGACAGAGAATAAAAAGTGCTAGGGTTTCTGGGAATTTAGGAAACCCTTGAATACCAAAGGTTGCTATGGGACAAAAAAACATTCATTATGGATAATCATGAATAAATCCAGTACAAAAGTTCAGACAAATAATAAAACAGATCAGCCACACAGGCTAAACTACGGATCTGTTGAAAAACTGAGCAACGTAAGATACAAAAGCAAGGCAATCTAAGCGTCCTGAGCTAAGCCTTATAGTTAGCTGTCGCCAACCCTACCTCAAGCCAAGTCCTCAGCTCGAGAACCTTCAGCGAAGTCCTCCGCGAACCGAGCAGAATCTTGTAGATCCCCCAGATTGGCAAAGGTTGGAGAGTTTTGCAGTCGTTGCCACCACCATATTCAATGACTGATCTGGGGGGGAGAAGGAGCTGAGGAGGAAGAGCATAAAATTTGGAGGATATGACCAGCAAACGTTGCAGTGTCCAGCAGATGAAGGCGATCGTCCTCGGCAACGTGACAAAAGCTGGTGGGCTCAGGAACACCTTTGAGGGGGGCAGAGCGGTCAAAGGGAAGAGTGGGGTTTTCAGCTACCCACTTGGCATGAGCATCCAGGCCTAGATTGTAGTAGACCTCAGCCTCGAGGAATAAGAGATCATATAGCTCGACTGATCCCAGGAAGGCTCAGCTCGTGGTCTCCCGATTTAGTTAGATCAAGCGCAGTCCTTCCTCGGAGTTGAGGAACTCGAGTCTTCCCTCTGCTCGCCCCTCGATACGGCCTTTAACCTCTCCGTCGGCCTCTCCCTCGGCTCGAGCTTTCCTAGCCTTGTCCTTGAGCTCTTTCTCACGGAGAATGTCCTGGGCACGCTGCCTGCCCTCAGATTCCTGCGATTCTCACAGTGCAGATCTAGCTCCTTCTAGCTCGGCCTTGAGCAGCTCCATCTCCCCGTCGACACCGTGCACCTTAGCCAGTGCGCTTTGAAGCTGGAAAGATAGGTCCTGCTTCTATTTTTTCAGGGCCTCGATCTCCTTTTTCAGATCCGCATCTAGTAGAGAGACACGTGCCCGGGATAGCAAGGAGGCCCTCTATACCACGGCCTGAGGAAAGGAAGAAGGGTGAATAGAAAACTTGGAAAGATTAAAGATACAACAAATGATGGAATCCTCACCTGTGCCTCTGCCATACAATAAGAATCCACCACCTCAGGGTCGGACATTTTGTCCACGACACGACGGTCAGCTGTGGGAGCTAGTCCCATCATGAACTGCCTAGCCACCTCCCGGTGCAGTTCAGGACTGACCTGTTGAAGAGAGCCTGATTGAGGTAGGGAGGAACTTGGGTGACCGCTTCAGGGAGGGCTTGAGGCTCAGCTCGCCTCCGCTTCCGCGTCTGTAGTTGCAGTTCCTCCTCAGGACTTTCGGAGGACATGACTGTAGGGATTGGAGCTGCCAGCTCAGGTGCAGTATTCCTCGCCAACTCTGGATTCTTCCTCACTATCCCTGGAGGTATCACCTCGGATGAAGATTCCTGGATTTGTTCCTGGGGCTGACTCTGGAATGGCGCCACCGGAGTGGCCTCTTCTGTGGTGGAAGAGGCTCTGGCGGGCTCCCCTAGAGGGATTTTTTGGCCTCCACCTGCGACTTTCTTTTTGGCGTCCAGGCGTGCTTGCATCATATTTGCTGAAATAAAAAATAGAATTGTAGATAATGATAATAATAATAATAATAATAATAATAATAATAATAATAATAATAATAAAAATAATAAGTGATGAAAAGGGGTGAACAGTCAACGCGGAGTTTTACCGATGTTAGTGGGCAGAGGTCCGCTCTGCTGTTGGGTGGTAAAAAAGCTTAAAAGGTCGTGTTTAAGGACTGAGGATATGTCCAGAGGTGTCGCGTTAAGGGTATTGATTTTCTTGGCAATGTGTGGTGGCCTCTCACCACGGGATAATGGTGCTTGCGGAGGCAAGATGCTAATGGGAGCAGTAGAGAAGCCCCAATCTCCGGAACATTGAACGAAAAAGAACTTCTTTCTTCAGGCCTTGTGAGAAGTAGGAAGACCTGTCAAGAAGTGTACATCTGATCTGGCGGAAAGATAGAAAAAGCCAAAGGCGCTTTTAGCTAGGAATAAGGAGTAAAAAAGTTGGGCTGTGGGAGTTATCCCGGAATATTGCGCCGCTAGATGAAAGCCCGCCATAACCCGGAAGGCGTTGGGTAGAAACTGGTGCACCGGAATTTGGTACATCCAGGAAACGGCTAAGATGAAGGGATGAACGGGTAAACTCAGGCCGGCATGGAACTAGTCCACGTAGAAAGTTAAATGATGAGGGGGAGGTGACGAAGCCCTCTCATCCGGCGCCGGACTGGTAAAAGTAAAATCGTCGGAAATTTTAAAGGTGGCGCGTATGTTCTGGAGGGTTTGGTTACTAACTATGGAGGTTATGTTTTCAAGAGGGAGGCATGGGGGAACCACCGGAGGTCTCTCCAGAAGAGCCACCGAAAGCGACTCTGAGGATGATACATGTACAGAAGAGGTGGAGTTCGACGGAGCCCCCTACGAACTCTTGCCGGTGGAATCAGAATGAGAAGAGGAAGTCGACATAACTAAAGATTGTGTAGGGGAGTATAGAAAGTACCTGGTTTATTAAATAATCGGAGACGCTGGACGAAGAAAATTTGAATTGAGAAACTCGCTGGAGTACTGGAGAGAAAAAGGGGAAAACTCAAGATTTTTGAAAACATAATTTGAAAAGTAAAAGAAAGAAGGAACGTGGAGGGACAAAAAGGCAAGCGGATAAATTCAAAAAAACGAGAATCGAGAAAGGCGGGATTTGCTGGGATCCCCGCATTTAATGTGAGCAGATGAACAGTACTCTAGGTGACGAGCTGTAATGCCAATCGTCCTAGGGTAGAATGTGCGCAACAAACCTGTCAGTATTTGAGAAGACGTGTGGGAATAGAGACCGTTTGGGAATGCGAGCCGACACCACCAATACCAATAATTAGGCCTGGTTGTCAGGCAGATTTCTCGGGATTCGCATTGGTACGAGAAGCACTAAAGAGAGCGGGGCCATCTTGTACTAAGATAGCCCTAGAAATTTTACATCTATACCTTCACTTGTTTTGGGGGGAGGAGTTGATGGGGCATTAGTTGGTTAGACCTGGTGTGGGTAGACCTGATCTGGGGAAATGCTGGAGAGGCACAGCCGGACCAGAATGACCGATAATCCTGGTCAGATCTTCCTCTTTAAGCAAGGCCTGATTCCTTCTCTAAGGAAGATTACACTGAGCTGATTATTAAGTGAAGCCCTTAAGGAAATCGTCACAAGATTTGGTCGAGAGGGGTTAGGGCCGTAGACCTCACCTGAGATAGCCAAAAAAGAAGGAAGGAGGTTAGGCCAACTTGGTCCTAGGAAAGGTCTGACTGGGCCCTCTTAGAGACAGGGCTGATATTAGAGAAGAATAGCCACAGCTCGAGGATTTTCCTGACCTGGTAGATGTTTCCTGGGAAATATACCTTAGAAAGTTGTATCGAGGTGAGCCCCAACATCTGGGCTGCCGATAGAAAAGGAGAATAGAACCAGAACAGACCTGACTCCCTGACCTCAGCCGAGGAAACAAGTGGGACCACTTGTCAGTAGTTGTTGCTTAACGACCCATGATGCGCGGCCTTTGTTTACGAGATCCCGGAAGGGGTCCCCCATTAAGGAAAATTATAAATGTCTCAGCCCCAAGGCTGAGAGAGGTATGTCATTCATTGTGCATTCCTTCTTTGCTTGTTAAGAGAAACCTCATACGCTTTACTGACTTAAGCATCGGAGAGGTTTCCACTGGAAAATCACCGGTGGTCCTTTCTAACGTGTGTTTGTGTGCAGGACAACAAGGTGCTCAAGGTTCCAGGCGTTATTTTTTACGTCAGTCATATTTTGGGTCGAAACATACCTCTTTTTTCATTTTTTGTCATCTTCCAGAGGCAGCTCGTTTGCGGGTGGCGGGATCTCGATTTTTTGTAAATATTAGATTTTAACTCCGTTGTTGCCCGAGAACGAGTTTATCGGGTAGGGTTTCTTAGAGGTAAATCATCGTGCTCCACCTCCTCTTGATCGTGCATAGGCATTTTTTCACCGACAAAGGTGGCGGCGGCTCGATAAGTTCGATCAATTTCGGTATTACTCAAATCTTCGTCAATATCGATGGAGTTGGGATTGTAGTCACCACCGAAGGAGTGTCTCCTTGTGATAAGCCGAAGGGATGGACATTGGCATTCTCATCGAGCATTATACTCTACCCTTTATCGGCTTGACGAGAACGAGAAGAACCTCCACGGCTTGCCATTTTTTTTTATATAAGATTAATACAAAAAAAATAAGAAAGAGTAGTAGTAGGATTATAAATAGAAAGTAAGAAATATATTTAGAATTATAACACTAAACTTAATTATGTTTAAGAAGACTTGATAATTAAAGAAACTTAGTAAATCACTAATTGCAAAGAGGACAATGTGGAATAGAGAGATTATAGAAGATGATAGATTGGTGTGAGAGAAATAAGTTGGGAATGAGGGGTATTTATAGGAGTGAAAAAAACTCAGGCGGGAGAACTGCTGGTTTTGGACCAAACCAGCCGATTTCGGTTCAAATCGGTGGTTTGATCAACTGTCATTTCATCTTACTGTTGATCACTCTTGATCTTGATCGTTGATTTCAAACTAGACATTGACTGCGCCCAACGGATCTATTTTAACCAGTTGAACCGCCGGTTTGAATCGGCTAATTGTTTTAAAAAAAATCTCAAACCGGCGATTAAAACTGTCGGTTTAGGGTTGAAAAAAAGAAGGAACCGGAACCGGATCACCTGAAGACAGCTCTGGTTCGCTCGAATCGGTGGACTCGTCTAGTTCTGATATATTAACTTATTTAGAACGTCTTTAAAAAAGATGTTCTATAATGTAATAAAATTTTAATTTTATACTCAATGAAAAAATATCACCGTTCACTTTGCCCTAGTTCTCCGTCATCTCCTCTCCCCAAATCCATCCATTTCACATCCAACAGAGCAAAATAAGAGCGAGAAAAAAAAGACCGATACAAACATATACCCATCCTCTACCCATCCCCCACCGTTACCCACCTCCTCTTGATCGGGTATGGACATTTCTTCACCCGGCGGCTCGATAAGTTTGATCAATGTCGGTATCACTCCAATTTTCGTCAATATCAATAGGGTTGGCTTGTGATAAGCCGAATGGATGTACATTGGCATCATCATCGAGTGTTATACTCTTCCCCTTGTCGGCTCGACGAGAACGAGAAGAACCTCCACGGCTTGCCATTTTTTTATTAGATTAATACAAAAAAAAAAAAAGAAAGAGTAGTAGTAGGTTAAATTAGTAGGATTATAAATTTAAGATTATAACTAGAAAGTAAGAAATATATTTGAAATTATAACACTAAACTTAAATAAGTTTAGGAAGGCTTGATAATTAAAGAAACTTAGTAAATCACTAAATTTGCAAAGAGGACAATGTAGAATTAGGGGTGTGCAAAATTAGCTCGGACCGAAAAATTCGGATCGGACCGGTGATAATCCAGTTCGGTTTACGGTCCATAAAAATGGGGTTTTGCGGGTTCCGGTCCTGTCCGGTCCAAACCCGTAATTTTTCGGTCCAGACCGGAATTGAACCTGTTTTCCAAAAAAAAAATAAAAAAATAAAAAATTTAAAAATAAAAAAAATCAAAAATCAGTCCAAACCGATTTTGACCGGATCGGAATTTTCGGTCTCCGGTCCAAGAGTTTCCAAATTCCGGTCTACCGGTCCGGACCGGGACCGTAAATTTTGGTCCGGTCTCCGGTCCAAGATTTCCAAAATCTCGATCAACCGGTCCGGATCGAGACCGTAAATTCTGGTCCGGTCCGTTCCGATCTGGATAGTTGCACAACCCTATGTAGAATAGAGTGATTATAGAAGCTGATAGATTGGTGTAAGAGAAATTAGTTGGGGTTTTGAGAAGTTTTATGACGCCCTTGCAGATTGATCCCCTTTTCTTTTGAGAAGTTATATGACGCCCTTGCTGCACTTTACGATATACGTGCATATAAAGTAATGCTTTGCCTATTTTAGATTTATGTACTTGAGAATTTTTTCTAATAAACTTTACTTTATAGATTGCACTCTACATAAGTTCTAGTCTCTATTTTATTTTCGGTAAATTGATAAGATTTTTTAATTAAGGTTACGTAACTTGTGTACACTTTATTAATTGGTCTATATAATATATTGTAGGTGCAAGTTTCATTCATCGATGGAGTTAAATTAGGGAAAATGAAGTTGTTGGAAACGACATGAGGTGAAGAAGCCTCAGCTCGGCTCCCATGTACATAAATAATAACTCTCTGGGAGATAAAATAATAGTTTCATTTGGTAGTAAGTAATGAAATGAAGATGTTATATTTTTACTTTTAATAGTGATTGAACTAAAACTTTGTATACTAATACTATGATGTTTTGATTAATGATAAACGTGATTGATTTTTAAACTTTTTTGTTCATGGATAATGATATGTTTTGGTTATGTTGGTATTAAGTTTGTGATTATCTTACTTTTAATGAGTTTTGGTGTATTTGTTGGTTGAGTAGGTATTATTGATTATTTTAGTGTATGTGTTGGGAGGCCTTTTATTTCATTTTTTAAATTTTTTTTACTACTTTCTAGAATGGTTTTACAAAAAGTCATTCTAGAAATCACACTATTTAGAACGGTTTTTTGAAAAGTTGTTCTAGATATCATACTTTCTAGAACGCCTTTTCAAAACTCGTTCTAAATATCGTACTTTGTAGAACGTCTTTTCAAAATCCGTTCAAATCTCGTACTTTCTCGAACGCCTTTTCAAAACCCGTTCTAGATATCGTACTTTCTATAACACCTTTTCAAAATTCGTTGTAGATATCGTACTTTCTATAACGCCTTTTCAAAATCCGTTCTAGATATCCTATTTTCTAGAACGCTTTCAAAACCTCTTCTAGAAAACTATTTTCTAGAATGGATAAAAAAAGTGTTCTAGAAAGTCATACTTTCTAGTACAGCTCCATCAATAACGCCACAAAAGACGTTCTAGATTTGCGAAAAAAGACATTTTAGATTGCTATTTCTGCGCTTGTGTTTATAAGTAGGCCAAACAGTAGGAGTGAAGTTTCCGGAAAATCACCAATTCATCATTAGAAGAAACAAATAACAAATAAACATGACACAATCAAAACATAGTAATAAGTTTTATTAAATAAAATCTCTCCTTTGCTGGATAAAATTGATTAAGAATCAGATTATTAAATCCATGCATGTCCTTTAATCCGTCACCTTCTTCAATTACTTGATCTCCCGACAAGTGCTTTATTTCATGGAGCTAGTGGAAGTATATAACATGGAAAAATGAAACCAAAAAAAGAGAAGAAAAAAAACACGACACCAATCATAATTAAATTCTTCATCCGCGGTGGTTACGATCCCCATTCGGCTTTTTACCTAGAGAGAGATTTATTTCAAAATATGGTCGGCAGTAGTAGCGATTTCGCGAACCTCAATGTTGCAATCAGTTAAACCACAACAATATGTTTGAAATTTGAACTCACGATGTTGTTGTTAATGAAGTATTTGTGGTACTATCGACAATTTGAATAAAAAATATTTTACTTGATCACTGTAGTATATATGAGGTATTGTATTTATTAAATTATTATTTTGATTTTGCAGTTTATTCATATATATGTTCTCGTGAGTTAATATTGTCATTGATATGGTGGGATATCAGTGATAGAAAATTACTTTTAAAATAGCCCAAGCTAATTATTACCAAAACCGAGATATTAAAAATGTAATATATATAGATATTAAAAATGTAAATATATATATATATATATATATATATATATATATATATATATATATACTCTCTCGCTAGAAAGCCGAATGGGGATCGTAACCACCGTGGATGAAGAGTTTAATTATGATGAACACTATCCTGGGGTGTCCGTGTTTTTTTTTTCCTTTTTTTTTTTTTTTGGTTTCATTTTTCCATGTTATATACTTCCACTAGCTCCATGAAATAAAGCACTTGTCGGGAGATCAAGTAATTGAAGAAGGTGACGGATTAAAGGACATGCATGGATTTAATAATCTGATTCTTAATCAATTTTATCCAGCAAAGGAGAGATTTTATTTAATAAAACTTATTACTATGTTTTGATTGTGTCATGTTTATTTGTTATTTGTTTCTTCTAATGATGAATTGGTGATTTTCCGGAAACTTCACTCCTACTGTTTGGCCTACTTATAAACACAAGCGCAGAAATAGCAATCTAAAATGTCTTTTTTCGCAAATCTAGAACGTCTTTTGTGGCGTTATTGATGGAGCTGTACTAGAAAGTATGACTTTCTAGAACACTTTTTTTATCCATTCTAGAAAATAGTTTTCTAGAAGAGGTTTTGAAAGCGTTCTAGAAAATAGGATATCTAGAACGGATTTTGAAAAG
>BMAC01000164.1:893324-910951 GCA_014905375.1 Phtheirospermum japonicum
AGATCGGAACCACTACAATTTTTTTTAATAAGTTGGGTCAAGTGGTTAGAAAGTAGAAGATAAATTTCAAATAATTTGAGAGGTCCAGGTTCGAACCCTTGTCAACACCCTTATAAAGGGTTAGTGATACCACTTGAACTACAAGCTCGTGGTAACTAATTTCGTGACTTTCAGATAAGAATACTTGAAAATTCTTTATTGTAAAAATCAGTCTTACTATAATTAGAATAAGTAATATTTTGATTTGTGAGTGAATATTATTTATTTCGAGAAATAATTTTTCTGTAAATAAAACAAATAATGTTACGATTTGTGTGTACAACTTCCAATATTATTCTTTTACTATTTTTAATAAATGTTGCTTTTTTTCAAATTCCGCATAATATGCGGGTGTTATTTTGTTCATACCAAACAAAAAACATGTTGCGTTATTTTGTTCATGAACTGAAAATAATAAATTTTAATGTGATATTCGTAATTTATCTTATTACTTTTATTTTTTTTTGGTTATTTGTATTTGTATGAGAATTAATTGTTTTGATAACTATTTGTACTTCATAATTACCGATTGATGTAAATATACAATCATGAATATAACATCTTAATTTATATTTGACTGTCATTATAGAGTGTACTGTATGTAATTGTAGTTATTTTTTTACCACGATCTTATTTCATTGCATCTTCTTTGTGTGTGTTTTCTTGTTGATGTCATGTTGATAAACGAGAAAATAGATCTCAAAAGTTTATTCGAAGTTGATTTTCAGTTGATTTTGTTTTATATTTACCATGATATATTGAATTGGTTTATTGAGACTTTATACACGAGCTTGTTTATTTTATATTTATTTTTATAATAAATGTACATATTTAGTACATGACAATGTCAAGTTACAAACTTGGTAAGATATTGCTATGGTTTATATGCGATTCATTCTTTAAAGAGTTTGGCATTTTTTTTTATCCATCCTAGTGGGAAGAGAAATTACAATTCTTGTTTAACTTATATTTAACTAAAAAAAAATGGTATTACATAGTTGGAATATATATGTCAGATTTGATTGGTTGAGTTGGGGTAGAATTGTTAATTTTAAATTAGAATTAAGTTTGGAGTTCGTTTCATGTATGCATAATTTATTTATTGGAATAATAATAAAAATGAATTTAGTTAATTTATTGGTGGTTGATTTAGATTAATCCAGTTCTTTGTCCTCGTATTTTAATATCACAACATGAGAATCAAATAATATTCATCCATCATAATCAATAATGAGCGGAAAATACAATGAGAGCATCTTACCAAGAAATGAAGTTTATTTTGACATTTTCAAATACACAAAATAAAAATTCATTTGTAATTAAAGTTCCACTATAGAACAACTAAATATACACAAACCAAAAATCAACAAAAATATCCTGATTCAAGTACCAAAAAATAAGAACTATTAAATCCAATTAAAAGAACCGTACAATAGGGAAAAGAAATCACACTAAGAAATGAAGCATTTATTAACAGTATCAACCAAAAAAAATTATTATTTAAAATCCTCAGTTGGAAAGTCAATGTACAAAAAATCAACAAATATAAAAATAATATTAACCAAATACTAAAAAAAGATTATTACACTTTCAAAAAAAATTGAAAACATATACAATATACGGTTGGGTTATTGGACAAAATGGGGAGTCTCAACTCACACTGCTCATTTCTTATAATTTAAAAAATGTTGTAAATTCATTCCCCCTCGACCAGTCGTCGCGTCCATCACCTTTGATGTGAAACTTCCTAGAACAATCGTGAATTTCTCTTTATTCTTGAACGATCTTTTTTTTTTCACATAGAATCCTTGAATTTTAATGTTGAAAAATTTCTCTTGTTTATTAATGAAAATGATCTTTATGGTGTTTTGAAGGATTTAGTTTAACAATTGCTAAAATCTAGATTACCTAATTATATGTGAAGAAATGAACTTTGTGGTGACAATGAAAAGAAAAATAAAAGAAGATATAATATAAATACCTTAATTAGAAAATCAAGAAAATTAACTCAAAAACAATTTAATTCTAAATCACATAAAGTTGGAACAAAACAACTCTTTAAATGTAAAATAGAAAAAATAAACAAAAATGAGATATAATTGGATTTTTTTTTTTAAAAAAAAAGGTAGTATATGATGACATTTTCTTATTTCCGAATGCAATGATAACTCATACATCAAGGACAAGTAGAGATGCTTAACAATCTGGTCCAAATAGTTTTGAGCTAAACCTAGCGGGCTTCAAGCAAAAAACATCCTGATTTAAAAGGACCATAATATTTGGGCCCTAAACTTTATTTTATTGTGTTTAAGCAATCCGACCCGCGGACTTTTGGACTATTAAGTATAGGGTAAATGACATAGACACCTAATTTAGTAGTGCCACTTCCAATTTTATTACTATGGTTAAATAATACTATATATGCCTAACCAATATCAAAGCAATTCCGATTTTACGTGATTCTAAAAGAAAAGGACTATTCTTAAATATCTTATACACCAACCAAAAATAACAATGCAAATATTTCTCCCAACAATAAATGTAAATAAATTATCCCACATATCACTCAAATTTGTTAATCATGTAGTCGTACGGATGGAAAGTAAGAGAAGATGCGAATTTTTTTTTTAAAACAAAATTGGTTGCGAAGATAGAGAGAGAGAGAGAGAGAGAGAGAGAGAGAGAACCCGTACCTCAAATCGTCTTCAAGTCTTTTCTGTGCCCATCTTGACGGAAAGAAAACTAAATTCATCGATATTGAATATATTTTCTTTCCTATTATTTTAACGAAATAATAAAATCAACATGTGATGTTGTGATATATCATTTATGCATGTCCTTTTTTTATTATGCCAATATGTAGTTTTCTTTCCCCATTCAAATCATAATATACTCCACAATTACGACCAACAAGTTAATTATTGTGTTGAATGAGTTCTTTTTTTTTTTGTTTATTCTTTATGGTGCTGAGTATAGAAATTATTTTTACTTTGATATATTTCAACCTATGTAAGATGAAGTGAAATCACTATTTAGTTTCTGACGAAATTCTTTACTTTTGCAAAAAAAAAAAAAAAAAAAAAATCACCTTTTCGTTTTCTCTTCCCCCCCCACCCCCGGTTATGCGAGTTATAACAGTTCTAGGGAATTTTTTCGGTGTCTCGAAGTGTTCATGAGTGATCACAATGAATTGGTTATTATTATAAATTTAGTTGATACCCACTCTCTCCTTTTTTTCTTTTTTTCCCCTTGCATTTTCACTTTTTCATTTCCTCTTCCACCCCCACCCCCACCTGCCCCCTTGGTTATGCGAGTTATAACAGTCCCTAGGGAATTTGTTCAGTGTCTCGAAGTTTTCATGAGTGATTGTTTTCACAATGAATTGGTTATTATTATAAATTTAGTTGATACCCACTCTCTCCTTTTTTTTCTTTTTCCCCCCTTGTATTTTCAGTTATTTTTGGTGTTTATTAGTCTCCGCTATTATTTATTATAAATATTATATAAATGAATGGTTTTTTTTAGGAAAGATGCATATCCACTCATAGTGAATTGTCACTTGAAAACATCCTTATCCACCCATCACAATTGAAAATAATGCCAGCTTTCAATTGAAAAAAATCGATATATTTCAAACCACATAAATGCAACCCCTTACCTATGAATGAGAACAATGAAACAAAAGTAAATAGAAGATGTACAACCAATAAAAAAAGATAAACGTTAAGTAAACTGAATATAAAATGACAGTCAATAAAAGATAAATAGTTAGCAATAAGAATATAAACATATAGTAGACAAAAGATGTACATTCCATACATAAAAGATACATGGCCCATATACATTAGATAAATATTAATAAATCAAATAATATACATATGTGGATGATAAACAGCAAAGAACCCTATAATAGACATATAATTGTAATAAGGTTCACTGGAAATAGTGCAACAAAAACATAAATGAACTATAACTCACAAATCTCACTCAAACTGAAGTTCCATTGAATATTGGTGACGAAAGTGAAAAAATAAGATGCAAAATGAGAAAAACCTGAGAAACATCATATGAAAAACATGGTAAACGTGAGACAGTTAATAAATACAAAATGAAATATAGATGGACCTTAGAAATAAATAGACGAAAACATGGTACACCCGATAAATAGTTAGTAAAATCATGATAAACTTAATTATATGTAAATACATGATAAATCTGAGAAGCAATAGGTAAACATATCTTTCCAATAGAATAAACCTGTGAAATAGTAGATAAACAGATGATAAAAGTTAATATTATGATATTTCGATTCTCAAAAGTCTAGATAAGAAATAGTTTCAAAAACCATTACAACTTTAACATCTAACAAATGTTGTGCAGAATAAATGCATATGTGTCCGATGACAGCCTACAATTTTTGATGAGTAAAAAGTGAATCGCTAGAGGATTAACTACAAACTTTGCTTGGGCATGTTTTTCCTAATATTTTCGGTGCATCCATTAGAAATTTGACGAGAGTGGAGAAATCTTCACAACTTCTTCAACGCTTTCGAAGTTATGGATGATAAACACCTACCAGGTAAGTGAATCAAACTTTGAAAAATATTTATCATATATACCACCTTCGAATTGTTGAACGGTCGCCTTGTTACAAGAACCAATGTGGTTTAATTAATCCAGTTTTGATGGCAAACTCCTCAATCCAAAAATTTAAAATTTTTCCGTTCAGGTCAACCCACAATTCATCATTCCTACTCTAGTATTGGTGATAAGCTTGTCAAAAATTACGCAAACTTTATCAACTGTGCAATCTAACCAAAGCATGTAAAGACTTATCAAATAATACAAGAAGAAATAATCGTCTTATATTAGCATATATGTAATTAAAAACATATATGATTAAAAAAACAAGGAATAGAAGCCTAAAGCAATTATAGTTAACAAAATAGGAAAAACTATAAAATCTGTGAATTGCAACTGAATTTTTTTTTTATTTAAGAATTGGATTAAAATATAAAGAAGAAATCAACATTAAGGCATCTTCTAAAATAGTTTTTCTAAAGAAGTCAAGTCCCTTCGGTCGGTTCACTCAGGAAGTCTTCCCTTATCCCATTTGAGTTATCTTAGCCCCAGTCCATGCAATAATATTGGAGAATTGGCAGCGTATTTGAGACTTTCTACACCAAAAATATTCTATTAAACAAAGGTATTCGTGCTTGGATGGAGGCTCAAGATCAGCCTCATGAAAACCTTATATTCCCTGAGGAGGTTCTACCACCAAGACGAGAGCACCTCCTTYCAATGAGGATTACCCAGTTACTACGTCGAAGTCAAGCTCGTCGGAAACACTCTCCTAAAATGGATCAAATCCCTCCTACTCCAGATATGATGCATCCTAGTATCCACTTCGGCGCTTCCCATCGCCCCTTCCTATATAGCTTTGGAGGGAGACCCATTTTTCACCTTGAATGGGTCGTCAAAGCAAAAAATCTGATGATTTCCACAAGCTGCTATTTATTATGATCTACAGTCCCCACTCTATGCACATCATATGCAGACCTAAAAAGCCCTTTTTCCTCCTATGCGAGAATAGGCCCTTCGCCGGCGAAACTCTTAATCTCTTTTAGTCCGGGTTTTGAAAGAAAAGAAGAAATACTAGTATAGTAGAAGAATCAGTTAGGGAATACCTTGTTGAAGTTCCGCCTTAGAGGGAAGCCTTCGCGCGAGCGGCGGTGGACGAAGCGGAAGCGAGAATGTCGGTTTGAGTAACGGAATGGTAATTTAAGGCCGCAGCCTTCAGAGGCCGAGAAGAAAAGGGAGGAGGTTAGGCTTGGGAAGAGTTTAATTTCAATTCAATTAATAGAACAGAAAGGAATTAATTGTTATCTTACTTATCTAGTGCCCACTAACGGCCATTCCTGGCTCGGCTCCGATAACGCAATTCCGGGAGGAGTCGGTAGTTGGGCACAAATTTTGTTGTGAAAAATTATCGAATTCAAAATAAATGTCCGACCAATAAAGGCATGAGAGAAAAGAAAGATGAACAAATGAAACTGGAAAGAACGAATTTCTCATGAGCAATATACATATATTTCTCAATAATTTATAATTATCAAAATCTTAAAAAAATAATAACAAAAATTGACATTTGTGGGGTGAAACGAAAGTAGAGAATTCATTGAAGTACATAAATGCTTAATTAGGGATGAACGGATTTGAAGGGAATGCCTAATTGATGATAAATAAATTAATAAAAACACTACCATTAAATTCTTTTTGTATATTAAAAAATAATACGATGCTATTTCTAACCATAGTCTCGTATGTTTGAGAGAAAATTAAACTAAAAAGGTAAGAAAAACTTTAAAATAATGTATGAATGGACAAAAATTTAACCAATGGAATATTTCTTAGATAAAGTAGTATAATTTGGTATTTTCTCTTCAATATATCTACAAACATCAAATTTTATTTTTATTTATCGGCCCATTAAATTGGGCCTTTTCTTTAGACTCTCTTATTTATTATAGTATTGGGTCAATACATTGGAACCATAATCCAATAGTTAAAATGTCAGCATGAAGTTTCGAATACGTTAGATATGCAGCCCAACCTCCGATACTGGGATATGAAAAGGAGATGTAGCCCCGAATAATGGTGCTATTTATTTACGACAGGTTGCATGACTTGCGTGAAGCTAAGATTTACTCGGTGTGCATTTATTTTCGCATATTGATAAATCTAAATTGATTGGTTACAAAAAATAATATGGGTACTAATCTCAAATTTAAAATTAACGATCTAAAATAACCTTCAAATACGTCACATCGATCTGCTAAACCTCCGAATAATACTCCTAGCGACCTAGCCGGTCCTGCAAAATAGCACCTTCAAGCGGCTCGGATTTCAAACCGCAAAGGTCTTCCGATACTTAAGTCAACAGCAAGTGATAGTTCAAAACGCCCAAAGTATGATAAAGACAAGATAAAAATAATGAGAGGTATGCACCTCCTTTTATAAAGACAAGAGAAGGGCCCCCCAGTCTAGGGTTACCTTCTCTCACCATAACTCCATAAATACCATGACACCGCAACCGACTTAGAATTATGATTTCTCCTTTATGCTAAGTTCCCATAAAAAAATAAATCTCTTACCATAATAGGCTTGGGCCTGTTATTCTCTCCATGTAGTCCGCCAGGACTCCATAAATCATTCACATTAAGCCCGTAGGCTTGATATTCATAAAGCCCAAGACCGAGCTCTATCACCCATCACAAACATAAGAGGTCGCGACCCTATATGAGAACTCATCCTCATACTACAGGTCGCGACTCTACAAACAAGCTCGCCCACTCTCCAAAGAAACAATTCAACTCGCTCACCTCCCAAAAGAAATACCATTTCCAGGAAATGAGGTCGCTTACCACAAATACCCACAAACATCAAATAATATCACGTATGGACATTTTGGTCTGTATTAGCTAGTCCCCATGTTCTAGCTGATAGGCACGAAATCAGGTAGGACATGTAAAATAGAACGTTAAAAGAGCAATCATTAGCAAATAAAACACACAACACGCACAAATCACCTCACCACTCTACCAAGCCATACTTTAGAATCATCCAGCCTGATATACCAAGTTTTAATATCAATCATCCCATAAAAATTCGTCAGATAAGCCCGCGACCTCCAAAAAGAAAAGCTTACCGAGCTCGCTCATTCTCCAAGATGAATACTCCCTTCGAAAGAAAAGATCTATAAGTCCCCAGGTCTAATACCCAGACTCCACTTCTGACGACCTAAAACCATAAATCCCTTACCACGACCTGTGGTTTTACCCGGACTCAACAATTTCAAAATCATAATCATAAACAGCCCCAAAAGTCAAAACACGTCTTCCTCTACCCATCCCATCTCTTTTAAGTTTCATTAAATGCAGTCTGACACCGTGTCGGGCACGTGTCACTCCCCCCTTTTCTCGTAGTATAATAAACCCAGTGGGCCCAAAATAAAAGGCCCAAAACATTCCCAAAAGAAACCCTACCAACTCCCGCTCCAATCTGTCCCATCAACTTTCTCGCCACCCAACACACAAAAACCACTTCACCTTCCCCATCTGTCACTTTTCAGAAATTCTAAGCAAAAACCCACCATACTCGCTCTGCAAAAAAGCTCGCCAACCAGCAGGTTTTCAAGAATTTATCAACAGCGCACCACTCTGCACCGACCTCCAGTACTCCGAAAATGTGTAAGTCCCCCCAGATCCTTCATCCTTTCAATAATTTTAATTTCGCTGCCTTAAATGTAATGCACCTGCTGAGTTGTTGTAACTTTGCGATGTTCCCCTCCCCTTGTACTTCTTAATTAATGGTGAAATCAGCATCCTCTAACCCCAACTCCTAAAGTTCGAGCCTCTCCCCCGATTCAAACCCTACCGAGAACCCATACATCTTTAAGAGAAGACGAAAAATAGCCCCCATCTCCCCCCTCCGGCCTTCGTGACGAGCCAGAAGGCGACGTCAGTTGGTCGGAGTTAGAAGCTTAAACCAGAACCTACACAGAGGCTCAAGCTTTTTGATAAAACATTCCCGAAGATCCTTCCCCTGCCCCTTTAACCCTTGTAAACATTCCAGAGGGCGTTCCTTTGCATAAACTCAGCAACCCACCATCTTGCGAGCATTTTATGGGAAACCCAGTAAGTATAGCTCGCTCCATAAATGCTTCTGACCTACCGTTCTCATCTCTCTCAACCAAAGAAATTAAAGATAACTACTGGTTTCTCCCCGACTCAGAGAAACTAGAAGAATTTAAACAAATCCTTAACCTTCCCAAGACCGCGAAAATGGTCCTGCTCGAGCGGAAGATAATTTTTTTCTTTATACACAACACCGAGGAATGGCCCTTCATAACCGAGATACAATACCATACTCCAAAACAATCCACTACTCCCAGCCCCAAATATCTTCCCACTCTATATAAAAAATACTCTGATCAACTCACGGAATAGAGCAAGCGCCCATTTGACGTGGTGCTACTTACCATCTGATCTGATGTGTTCCGATATGTGGGCATCGACTCTTGCCCAGTCGAACCAGACCTTGCCTTTACCGAGTCTGAGTTTGGTAGGTTTCCCAAGTCTTATAATTCTACATCATTCCCCACTGTCAAAACTGAATAATAATACCCCTTTTTGCCACTGCAGTTGTGTTCATCAATAGTTGTGCTGTGTCGCGTTCTGAGGGAGTCAAGGAACAGCCTACTCCAAAGCCCGTTGTCATCCCAGTACCTTCTCCAGTAGACGTAGATGAGGCCCTGAATCAGGCTTTCGAAACCGGAGTGGAAGATGAGGACGTGGAGGAGATTCAGCTGGTAAAGAGATCTCAAAAGGCCAAGGGGAAACGCCCCTTGAAACCAGCTGCTAAGAGTCCCAGTCCTCTTGAGCAAAAACGTCGCCGCCTCCACAAAACTTATGCTGCAACCTCCGCCAGCTCGCCTGACCTGAGCAAAGGATTGTCTCAGTGTGATAACGCCAAGGAGATCCAGTCCTTCCTCAATGAGCATCTAACCAAATAGGTAAACTCCGAAAAACCCTTTCCTCTAATACATTCTACACTTGCAAATTCTTATAAGATGTTATGGTGCAGCCCTAGTTTCAAAACTTTCCAAGGAGTTAATGGCTCGATCAACGGAGAGCGAACTCCAAGAAACATGCGACGAGCTGATCGCACAGACCGAACAACAAACGCGATATCTATCGTTAACACAAGGAGAGCTGGATGGTGCGATCAAACTGTTGAAGGCTCGCGAGGACGAAATACTGATCTTGAAGAGTCAGGTGAACAGCCTAAAGGACAAGGAAGCTCGCATGGGAAACGAGCTCAAGGATGTACAGAAAAAGGCTGGGGAGCTCAAACCGCAGAATCAGAAGCTCCAAGAACAAAATCAGGCGGATCACGAGCAGGGTGTGGCTGAAAGTCGGCGGACCTTTCTTACAAGTGAGGCCGGCAAGAAGTTCATTGACGCCTGATTTTAACTTTTGTGTTCCTACTTTATAAATATTTATCAATTATTCAAAAGCTCGCTCGCAAGAGTACGATTTTGCATGTAGGTTGGTAAGTTGAACCGAGTCGATCTCTCGAGGAAAACTAGATTCGGAAGAGTTTCTTGTGTTTGTCGTTCACGAATAAGAAATAAAATAAAATCCCAATCTAAACACATGAAATCGAGAATTTAACTTAAACGAAGAACAATTAAATTTAAGGTTTTTGAAAAGATTTTGAAAACAAGGGTTCTAGAGCTTCGAATCGTTTCCCCGATCTATTGGGATAAACTCAATTGATGGTTCACGACGATTCTAGGCTCTATACCCATAGATCTAGCCAATCAATCTCATCAATATCATCATAAATCCAACACAATCATCATCATACTCAAGATCCATACAAATCATCATACATGGGAGGTTTGTTTGTTGGAGTTGAATTATTCTAAATTAACTAGCAAGCATAAGAATTTAATTAATCTAATTAAACGAAAGCATAAGAACTAATTAAACTATATTAAAACGAAAGTAATTAAAGACTTACTAATTAAACTATGACGAACAGCAGTGTTTCGGTGTCGAGATCTTGAATCTAAGCTATCTAATCTATCTAAGAACTAATCTAAACTAATCTTTAAGTTATAGATTTAAAACTAAGAAGTTTAAAGAGAAACTAAGAAAATAAAATGGCACTCTTGGGGTTGTCAACCCCCAAAAGGCCTTAGAAACCCTAGGAATAATGTGTATTTTCGAATGTGAGGGGTGGGGGGTATTTATAGGTGTAGGTGGTTTGGAAAAGGGGTCAAAATTAGGGTTTTCGCCCCTTCTAGGACGTTCAGCACTTTCCATGCCGGTTGGGCCCAGAGACATCCCTTCTAGAAGGCCCAGAATCAGGAGGTGATGCCAGCCCAGCTTTTCTATACCGGTTGGGCCCAGCGACAGCCCTTCTAGAAGGCCCAATTTTAGCCGGAAAGCTCGTTTTCGCTGAATCTCCACTCGTACGCCCACCCTTGAAAACTTCCAAACTTAAATACTTCAAAATATCTGAAATAAACATAAATTAATTAATTATAATTAAATTATGATAAAATAAGTTGGAGATAAGAAAATATGAAAATGTGCTCAATCTATCCAACTTAAACCGAAAACAATAATAAAAACGAACTAAAATACTACTAAAAATAACCACAAATACATGTTAATCAACTACCCCACGCTTTAATTGTTTGTTCGTCCTCGAACAGACGTTAAGTTCAAAGTGTAACTTAGAAAGAAAATAAGTTCGAGTAATGAGTCGTGCTATGCTACATACATAATTTTGAAAATATAGGCACTAGTCACGCAACATCAAACACTCCACCCTTATTACATTATCAATTCAAAAAAACAAATTCATGCATCCTCTCAAAGGGAATATATAAGGGTGATCACTCAAAGCACTCAAGCAGTTGCTGCATAGGACGTGTATACACTCAAATCATACAAATACATGCACAATAAATAAGCACAGAAAATCAATCTCTTTTCAATCGCAAATTAAGTGTGCTGTCAAAACTAAGAATCGGAAAAGGACTTTACGGGTTGTAATGTAAGGCTCTTTGGACGGGTATGGAATTTATAAATCGTGTGGCTAAATAACTCACCCAACCTAATCTAATCACGAAGCAATTTGCTTCACCTCGTTCAAAAAAAAAAAAAAAAAAACTCACTAAACACTCATAACGTAGCCTTTTGAATATAGGCTATTTCTCAACTCGTAACTCTAACCGACTTGAAACTCAAAACCACTTAATCACAACTCTTTTACCTTTTAAACATAAGGCTTCATAAAATAAAATAACTCAAGCCTTTATTAGCGCGTAGGCAATGACTAACAAAAATTCACCGAGACTCACCATTCTTATTTTTCTTTTTCTCTTTTTTTTATTTCCCCTTTCATTTTTTATGGGGTATTTTTTTTATTTTTTTTCTTTTCTTTTTTTTTTTCTTTTTAAGATGGTGGTCCTTAATTACAAAAATATAAAAATCATAAATTCCTAATAAAGTTTCCAAGACACTAATAACCAATAAAATAACGAACTCCTACCCCACGCTTTTAAAGGGTTAGTAGGGGTCTCAAAAACACTCATGGCTAAAGGAAATGAATTATTTGGCTATGATTGGCTCATTCGGAATTTATAGTGGCTAAAATTTATGGATATGGCCAGAAATAGTGTTTTATATGTGCCTTAACTTCATGTTCTAAGTCGACTACACATAACGGTATCAAAGAGATATCAAGACTGAAACTTATTCAAGCACATGCAATGATGATAATCACTCAGGCTACTCACAGGCTTTTTGCATGAAAATTTTTTGAATTGACGCTACTTTTAAGGTTTTGCGAAATCAATTGCGTCCAAGTACCATTTTACAATATATAAATAATAATTTGAAAAATTTAATGCACTTATGCACGCTCAAAGAACTAGAACAAATAATCATACATATTCAACTTTGACAGGCATGCCACACAAATACAATTAAACGTAGAAATAGCGATCAATCACATCAAAAATATGCATTTCAAAACAAAGACATCAAATTGCACTAACCATACTCAACCACCCCCCTCCCTAAAAACTTGGCAATCTCCTGATTGTCATAAATACTAAAGAAAATAAAAGTATGGGAGATAAGAAAACATCCCTGAAACTTTGATGGTCAAGTCTCTCCAAAAACGCTTTTGCAATTATCTTTCGTCTCAGACCGCGCGACTAGATTGTCCCGAACAAACCTATAAAAATAAACAAAACAAAACAAACAAATAAACCATGATTGCGATCAATTGCTACACGAAAGTGCCCGGTGGCACGTCTTTTGGGAAATAAAACGGCCGAATTGCGGCTCAACGTCGTAAATGTTGCCGGACTGCGGCTAACTTGGGTCGGATTGCGACCTCGATCGACGAAAATTACACGAAGACGCTACTAGCGGTAAGCTCATCGTTATCCCTGAATGCTACGTTTAGCGGTTGATCATCATCGTTAACGCCTTGAGTGGAACTAGCGGTAAGGCCTTGCGGTAGCGAGCTACCGTTATATAACCACTGTCCAGAATAAGCGATTTATCATATTTGCTGCACATCAACACACACATAAACGTACCACGACAATTGACACAATATAAAAACAAAAATAAAATAAATAAAAATTAAAGAAAATGAAAACTAACGAACGCTTGGGTTGCCTCCCAAGAAGCGCAACATTTAACGTCATATGCTCGACGCAATTTGCTTGATCAGTTCCTAGCTCGTGGTGGGTCCACGAACTCTCTCTTACTTCTATCTTGACTCTTCGTATATTTCTCGTAATACAGCTTAAGTCGATGCTTGTGGACTTGGAAACTTGATTTCTCACTCTCATCGTACAGTGTGGCTATACCATACTCATCCATCTCTTTTATTAAAAACGGTCCACTCCATGCAACTTTAAAATTGGTTGGATCAAACTTACGATCGTAATTATACAGCACTAGTTGACCAACCTTGAACTTCTCGTTAAACACTTCATTCGAATTCTTCTTCTTCGTTGTCCAATCCTTGCTATTAGCCTCGCCCTTTTTCTTCGTACGTTTAAAATTCTTGTAGGTGTCGAGGGAAACACTTCTTGAACGATTATGCGGTGGCTTCATCTCTTCTTTTGGCTCAAACTTCGAACGATCTCGTTGTGGTATCAACTCCACTTTCGGCTCATTTTAAGGCACGTCAAACCGCATGGGAAATCCATCATCAAATGCCTCTACATTACCAAACTCTTCAATCGTGCCGATGCTCAGGAGCTCATTCACACAGGAATCCACTAAATCAACAGTTGAACATTCATCCTTTATAAATGGTGCAGGAGTCTTGTGAATATCTTGAAGTGAAAATGTCGTCATTTCACCTAAAACGGACATAGTCGCCCTTGCCTTATTTACGTCGATCACCGTGCGCATTGTAGACATGAAGGGACGCCCTAACAAAATGGTGTGTTCTCGATCCTCGCCTTGCACGTCACCAACGTCCATAATGACAAAATCCACCAGCACAACTAGCTTGTCTATTTGTACTAAAACATCCTCCACACTTCCCAAGGGTAACCTTATCGTTCTATCCGCCAATTGTAATCTCATCGTGGTCGGTTTCAGCGGTCCTAGGCCAAACTCCTTGTAAATTGAGTAGGGCATCAAATTTATGCTAGCGCCAAGATCGAGCATCCCTCTTGCCGTTTGTCCATTCCCGAGAGAAATAGTTATGCAGAAACTCCCGGGATCCTTCTCTTTAGATGGAAATGGTTTCTTAAATATATCTCTAACTTCTCTTATCAAAGCCACAGGCTGATTTGTAGCCAAATGCCTTTCCCTTGATGCTAGATCTTTGAAAAACTTCAGAAACGCCGGCATTGTTTTTATCACCTCTAGCAGGGGGAGGTTAATATTAACATTCTTCAGTAAATTGTATAACTCCATGAAATCTTTATTCTCCTTGGCCGGACATAGGCGACTTGGGAAGGGAACACGATCATAAACAGTCAACTTCTTCGGTGGTGTATTTAAGGAATCGATGGGGTCTTCAGTTGCTGTCGAATTTTTCTTCAATGCTCCTGGAACATACGGACTTGAAGACGTATGCATATGGTCGGCGGTTTTGGTTACATCTACTTGAGGTTGGGTCTCGGTCTCTTTCTTGTCTTCCTCATTTCCTATCTCGATGCAGTTATCCACTTCTTTTCCGCTTCTCAGCACATGAATAGTCGAGGCTTGTTCTGTTTGGCTTGGAAGAGTATTTTTCTCCTTCTTCAATGATGCCATGTCAGTTGCCAAATGTCAGTTTCCAATTGTCCTACCATTATCTCCAATCTTCTTAGTCCTGACGAATTTTCAAGAGTGCTTTTGGCCATTTCAGCAATCATCGTTCTCAATTCTTTCATATCGTCTCGAACTCCCTTCATTTCCTCCTGAACATGTGTGAGGCCATCTCAGTTCCGAATAGTTTCGGCAACTTGGTTTTGTTGCCAGACTAAAAGTTGATCAGTCTACTGAACTGTAGTAGGTGTTTGCCCTTGCACATGGAAATTATTCGGGGGCGGTGGTAGTGGTGCTTGCATGTGTGGTGGTCTCTACCCTGAATGTTGTTGATTCGAATAGTGCTGGATGACGTTGACGTCCCCTCGTTGTTCGTTGTTGAATGGGCACATATCGGCTAAATGTTCGGGGGATCCGCATTGGTGACACATCGCATTAGTCTTCTTCGAAGAGGCCTTGCTTGCCCGCTCGGCCTTCTAAGCTGCCAATTTCTCCTCAAATATCTCTTCGCACTTTGCTTTGACTAATTTTCCATCATCTAAGTCAGGATCAGGGATGGAAATCTCATTAACTTTCTGTTTACGAGGCCGAGAGTTGGTTTCTCTAGATTTTTCACTCAGTTTCTCCAATACTCATTTTGCCTCGCGGGCCGTTAAATCACCAAAACCTCCTCCTGCTGCTATTTCAACTTGGCTTTTCCCCATGGGCGACAAACCATCAAAGAAAAACTGATTAATTATCTCGGGGGAATAGKTATGATGGGGGCATGCTTGTAAAAGCGATTTGTAACGCTCCCATGTTTCATGAAATAATTCTCCCTCKACTTGTTCGAAGTTAGCAATCTGCCTCCAAATTTGCCCCATTGTTTCTGCTTAATTGTATTGATTTAGGAACTTCTCGCTTATCATCTCCCAATCAGTTAATGACCTTGGTTCTAAGGACAGTAACCATGTCTTCGCCTTGTCTTTCATGCTATAGGGGAAACAAATCATTTGCATCTCCTCCCGGTTTAGGCCATGACCTACAAATCTGCCTACTTCATCGATAAAGTAGTTCAAGAACGCTAAAGGGTCTTCGTGGGCATTTTCGTGAAAAGTCGGAAGTAAATTAATTTGATGCGGTTTAATCTCTACATCCCTTGCAGTCGGGCCAAGTACAATAGCAGACCCATAAAGCACAACCTTCGGGCGTGCCAAATCTCGTTGTCGAGGCGCTCGATCTCCCCTTGGTTCCCTAACTCGGTCATTAGCTCTCTCATAGTGGTCGTCATGCGCGTAATGGTGCTCGCGCTCGTATCTCCTTCCGAAATTATTTTGCTCGTAACCATGATCTTGATTCTCCAACCAATCATTCACGTGCCCTTGATTGTTAGCATACGCGTTATGCTGCAAAAAATCTTCATTCCTAATTGCCACATTCTCGATGTTGTGTTGGCAAATAGCATTGTTGTTCATCTCTTCGTTGTGCCTCATATTCGCCATGTTAGGTTGGTGACCGATTACGTTTTGCTGCTGGTCGACTCCTTCGTTTCTCCCCGCATCTTGTCTCGCAATAATGGGGCGTGGTGGTGATCTCGGTGGTGAATCGCCGTTTCGAATCGGATTTGCTTCTAACATAATGTCGAAAGCTTGATCACAAGCGAAATCAGTTGCTGTTGAGGAATCGTCCTCGGGAATAAAAATGGGTCTTGGTCTCTGTGGATTTGAACGGTGGATGTTGTCAATGAATGGTACAAGGTCGCGTTGAAGTGATCGCCTTCCTTGCATAAACTCAACAATACATCAACGTACCAAATGGTAAAGACCAAGTAAAAAAAATAAAAATAAACTAATAAATCAAAAAGAAAATAAAACGAAAAACATCTTTAATTCCTACTCGTTGCTTCCCCGGCAACGGCGCCAAAATTTTGATTCGAACTTTTGTTTTCCTACTTTATAAATATTTGTCAATTATTCAAAAGTCCGCTCGCAAGAGTACGAGTTCGCATGTAGGTTGGTAAGTTGAACCGAGTCGATCTCTTGAGGAAAACTAGATTCTGAAGAGTTTCTTGTGTTTGTCATTCACGAATAAGAAATAAAATAAAATCCTAATCTAAACACATGAAATCGAGAATTTAACTTAAACGAAGAACAGTTAAATTTAAGGTTTTTGAAAAGATTTTGAAAACAAGGGTTCTAGAGCTTCGAATCGTTTCCACGATCTATTGGGATAAACCCAATTTATGGTTCACGACGATTCTAGGCTCTAGACTCATAGATCTAGCCAATCAATCTCATCAATATCATCGTAAACCCAACACAATCATCATCATACTCAAGATCCATACAAATCATCATACATGGGGGGTTTGTTTGTTGGAGCTGAATTATTCTAAATTAACTAGCAAGCATAAGAATTTAATTAATCTAATTAAACGAAAGCATAAGAACTAATTAAACTATATTAAAACGAAAGTAATTAAAGACTTACTAAATAAACTATAACGAACAGCAGCGTTTCGGTGTCGAGATCTTGAATCTAAGCTATCTAATCTATCTAAGAACTAATCTAAACTAATATTAAGTTGGAGATTTAAAACTAAGAAATTTAAAGAGAAACTAAGAAAATAAAATGGCACTCTTGGGGTTGTCAACCCCCAAAAGGCCTTAGAAACCCTAGGAATAATGTGTATATTTTCGAATGTGAGGGGTGGGGGGTATTTATAGGTGTAGGTGGCTTGGA
>BMAC01000164.1:922359-967926 GCA_014905375.1 Phtheirospermum japonicum
AATTGAACGATCCGCTAATTGGAGACGCATCCTTGTCGGCTTCAATGGTCCTAAATCAAATTGCTTATAAAGGGAATGCGGCATTAAGTTAATTCCCGCGCCAAGATCAAGCATTCCGCGCACTTGTTGCCCATTCTCCAATGTAATATTGACACAAAAGCTTTCAGGGTCCTTCTCCTTCGTAGGCAGTGGTTGCTTGTATAACGCACTCACCTCCTTTATTAGAGGAACGTACTGATTTGCCTCCGAATGCTTATGTCTTGTAGCAAGCTCCTTGAAGAACTTCACATATGCCGGCATCGTTTTGATAACATCCAAAAGAGGAAGGTTGATGTTGACGTTCTTCAGCCAGTTGTAAAGCTCCATGAACTTCTTATTTTCTTTTGCTGGTCGAAGACGGCTTGGAAACGGAACTTTTTCGACTATCGGCGAAGTGAGAGTCTTGTTTGTGAGCTTCCCCTTCAAAGATCCCAGAATGTAAGGGCTTGGTGTCTTATGCAATTGTTCTATCGGCTTGGATTCATCTCCCTTTGGCGATGCCTGCGTTGGACTCTCCGTCATGTTTTCATCCCCTCCGTCATTTAACTCAACTCTATTATCGATCGGTTTTCCACTGCGTAGGACTTTAATTGCTGAGGCTTACTCCGTTTGACTCGGAAACTTGTCCTTTTCCTTGTTTGATCTCGCAATGTCAGTCGCCATTTGTCCTATCGTCCTATCAATCCTCTCCACACTCTTAGCAAGATCATGCACTATCTTGGAGAGACTGTCAATACTCTTTTTGAGAGGTCGTCTATCTTTGCATTCACTTTTACAAGTCCCTCTTTATTAATGAGTGTCTCAGTCACTTGATTTTGTTGCCACACCAACAATTGATCATTTGGCTTAACCGGATTTGACGTTTGCCCCTTTGTAGGCGGTTGTGGTAAAGGAAGGTACCGTGGGTCGGTCTGTGGCTTCATCGGCGCATAATGTGGGTTCTCAGGACCCCACTTGAAGAAAGGAGAATCACGCTGTGCCTGAAATTGGTTTGTGGGTTTCTGCCCAGAATTGTTGTGTTGGAAATTTTGCACGGCGTTGACCTCTATGTTCGATTCATCGTCAAAAGTCGCCGAACACGCATTCGCTCCATGTCCAAATGCTCCATAAATTCCACATGTCTCTTGCGAAGGTTGCGATTGTTGCTTCATCCTTATGTTCGTCAACAACTCCACTTGCTTTGTAAGTTTATCGATCTTGTCATCCTCCGCACGCGCAACTGAAACCTCATTCACTCTAAGTTTTCGAGGCCTTGAACTTGTTTGCCTCGACTTGTCACCCTGCCGAGCTCTGCCTGTGTCGCTCGCCCAGTCCGCCCGCGTCGACAATCTAGATCGGCTGACTCCAGAACCGTAATAGAAAGTCCTGGCCGATGCACTTGCCCGCGAACTCGCTGTCGCGTCGATCCGAAACGCGTCAGTCGACGCTCGATCGACGCAACTGCCCAGAAAATGCGTTTTTAAGGGTTTCTTATTGCCCAAGACTTCCTAAACCTATAAATACCTCCCTTAAATATCAAAAATGGGTAGAACATTAATCCTAGGGTTCCAAGATACCAAAAAGGAGTTCAAAACACCCAATTCAACCATCCATCAAGAGCTTGAAGATTGAAGACTCAAGATTCAAGATCTAAGCTCTCTTATCCCTTTCTTATCTAGAATTATGTTCTTCTTATTTATCTTTCTTCTTTATTATTCTATGAACTTCATTAGAGAGTGATTGTTTTATCTAGTCCTAGGGATGTTGAAACCCTCGTGAGATTAAGTTTTAATTAATTTATGCATATTTATTTCGTTCTTCATATGAGATTGCTTGTGTTATTCTGTTTACATATCATGATTGCTAAATTCATAACATGATTGCTGAATTCTTGGTTTGGATTGGCCACCTAGATTAGGAATTTGGTTATCAATTGCTAGAAAGAGAACTGCTTCCCGTGTAATTGTCGTAGTTTCGATTTCTCTGAAGCAACTAATGGTCTCGTATCATTAGGGGTAACACAACATAGGTTGAATAAATCGAGCTTATGTGTTTATTGCTTAGATTAACCTATTTGCCTGGTTTTTAATGCTGTTATTAGGTTGAATCTAGAGAGCTTATTCTAGGTTATTCAATAATTAGAGTTAATTAAAGAGCTTATTTTAATTACATACACGGTAAGGGTAAATTCGAGTAGCAGAGCTTATTGTTACTTAGGGTTTTTAGTTTCATATGATGAGTGGATTTTATATTGCAATTGGTTAAATGAATTGAACGAGGGTGAAAACTGAAGTAGGACTAGAAAGTTATTTTATTATTATTTATTATTTTCTTATTTGTTTTGTTTATGTGTTTTTAATTATTTTAGTTAATTATTTAGTTATTTAATTTTCTTAGATTAGTTAATATTCTTTAACCCCGTTTTCTTAGTTTATTAAAATACAAGAAAATCACAAATTAATCCACACTCCTCGTGGAATCGACCCTTGCTTGCCGCTGCTACTAGTTAGTAGAGGAAAGTCGAGGACTTTATAAATATTATTTTTGACTTTATAAATATCCCTTTCGCGCTTGTTTTCAACTAATCCCTTCCTCACCGTCATATGATAGCACGATCTTGCCAGCTGCTGGTCGAAATGACTTCCCCCACTCTGTCTCCCACTGGAAACTTGATACTCATATGATAAGTCGACGTTACGGCCTGGAATGCATTAAGGGATGGTCGACCAAGTATAGCATTATATGCCGACCTTCCCCGAACTATCAAAAATTTTAGACTTCTCTTTGCTCGCAACTCATCCTTCCCTAATATCACTGTCAGCGCCAGCTCTCCTTCAATAATCACATGTGCCCCATTAAATGCATATATGGGCGTATTCACAGGTCGCACCTTATTTTCCAGTTTCATCTGCTCAAGACAATCTGTATATATTACATTTACCTAGCTCCCATTATCCACAAAGATTTTGCCGACCTCGTACCCTGCCACCTCAACTTCAATTACCAACGCATCATTATGATCTTCATGCAGCCCGCGTCGATCATTAGGTCCAAAATAGATGACTGGCCCTTCTATCTGAGATTGCCGACTCACAATGGCGACCTCCCATGTTCCTGGGTGAGCTGACTTAACATGCCTCCTCCGTGCATTGTTGGAATCCCCATCAGTTGGTCCACCCGAGATCATGTTTATCCTCCCTTTATTTCTCTGTGGGCCATTATGTCCCTGATTTCCTTGTTGTGGTTGTCTCGCGACCTGATCCTGAGGTGGATCCCTCGGCGGTGGTGGAGGCAATGGTCGCCCCTGCTCCTTTAGTTCTCTATCCTTATAAATCACTTCTTTCGGATGCCCGGATTTTATGAGTCTTTCTATCTCCTCCCTGAGATGCCTGCAACTTTCAGTGAATTGCCCATAATTGTTGTGAAATAAATAAAAGGAATTAGTCTTGGGGTGCGTAGGAATTGGCGTGCGATCTTCTGGCCACTTTATAGCATTGGGTATAAATCGTTCCATAATAGTAAACACCTTAGCTTGCAGGTAGGCCAACGGTGTAAAATCCTCATTCCTCCAATCTCGCATATTTGCTTCCGGTCTTTTACTAACCACAGAGCTCGGGCTCAAGAGCCCGCGCACTATTCTTCTTGGTTCTCTTCTTAACTCCCTTCTAAACATACTGCCTCCCGTATCCGCGACCTCCCTACCAAAACGTACCCGATACTCCTCCTCAGCTTCCTCCACCTGTATATATATTTATGGCATCTTTCTAAAACTTCATCGTATGTACGCGCCTCTTTCTTGACCAAGGATTTACGCAAGTCCTCCCTCCTCAATCCCTGGTGCAAAACTCCAGCCTTCATCTCATCTGTGGCCATAGGTACCTCCAGGGTGGCACTGGTAAATCTATCAACATATTGCTTCAGTGTTTCGTCAGGTCGCTGCACTATAGTAAAGAGCGATTGTGCCGTCTTCGCATTCTGTCTCACGCTGGAAAGTTGTTTTAAGAAAGCAGCTCGCAACACCTGATAACTAGTAATTTTTCCTCGTGGCAATTGATAGAACCAGTTTTGTGCAATTCCTCTCAAAGTGGATACAAAGGCCCGACACGCCACAACATCCGTGTAATTGTGTAACATCCTTGCATTCTCGAAGAGCTGTAAATGCTCGATTGGATCTGTCGCCCCCCGATATTGAAACTCTAATGCCTTATACCCCTTAGGCATTGCGGTCTGCAACATATCGTCCGAGAAGGGATGCCCCTCATCTCCATCGAATTTCTCTCCTTCTACTCGCTTTTGTAATTTTAGCAAGGCCTCCTGCATATCTCTAAGAGCCTTATTTCCTGGCCCCACCTCATCCTCATCCTTTCCTTTGTTGTACCCGCTAAGAGAAGTGCCCCCGGTCTAGGGTTACCTTCTCTTACCATAATTCCATAAATACCATGACACCCGCAACCGACTTAGAATTAGAATTCCTCCTTTATGCTAAGTTCCCATAAATAATAAATCTCTTACCATAATAGGCCTGGGCCTGTTATTCTCTCCATGTAGTCCTCCAGGACTGCATAAACCATTCACATTAAGCCTATGGGCTTGATATTCATAAAGCCCAAGACCGAGATCTATCACCCATCACAAACATAAGAGGTCGCGATCCTATATGAGGACTCATCCTCATGCTCCAGGTCGCTACTCTACAAACAAGCTCGCCCACTCTCCAAAGAAACCATTCAGCTCGCTCACCTCCCAGAAGAAATACCCTTTCCAGGAAATGAGGTCGCTTACCACAAATACCCACAAACATCAAATAATATCACGTATGGACATTCTGGTCCGTATCACATATTATGAAATTTGAAAATACCCATGCGAATGCATAAATTCACGATATTTTATAATCGACAATAATATAAAATACGTTCGGATAGAGATCAGTTATTGTATAAATCGGGTAAAAATATTGGTGCGCATCTAAATGAGGTGCTCGACTAAGAGAGCTGTAACTCATAGTGTTTGTGATACATGCGCATTTACTAACCAAAAGATTAAATAAAGAATTGATTGTAAAATTGGCAAAAGAAATGAGATTTAAACTTCAGAAAAATGAGTTGATACAATGAAGATTTCACTTAATTGATATAGATTAAATATATAACCTACTAAAAACTTTTAAATTTACTGGGGAGAAATTATTCCAGGTCAGTTAGAGTTGGGCTTAAAGGAGTATAAAAATATTCAATAATTGGAAATAATTTGAGGCTGTAAAAGAAAAGACATAAGGAGAAGATATAAACGAGAGACGGAGGAGAATTAGGGTTCTCTTATTCATCAAAGACTCCCTCTTTATATAGGAGTATTAAATACATATTTTCATAATATATAAAGATAACAAATACTTAAATTGTCCCTCATCAGTTACATGTTGACGAAGGCACACTAATTGTATTTTTCCTTCAACACTCCCCCTTGTGCCAAGTCAAAGGGTGAAATGGTGTTTCATTGTTGCCTCGTTAAAACCTTTCCAAGTAACAGCAGTTTCATTGTTGCCTTGTTAAACCATTGATACACTACTAAAAAAAGCAGTTTTCCGAGGGGAAAACCGAGGGAATTATCTTCCCTCTGTATTTTCCGAGGGAAAAACCGAGGGATAAAAAGATCCCTCGGTTTTTTCTGAGGGAACGACATTCCCTCGGAATTCCCCTTGGAATTCCGGCGCCATTATTTGCTGCCATGATTATCGAGGCAAAAAATCGACGGATTTCCGAGGGAATGCATTCTGAGGGGATAAAGCCCTCGGAATACCGAGGGAAATGTATATCCCTCGGAATTTTTTTATTTTAATTTTTTTTATTTTTTGAAAATTCTGAGGGAATCCAAAATCCCTCGGTATGAAACCGAGGGAAATTTCAATCCCTCGGTTTCATTCTGAGGGATTTTGGATTCCCTCGAAAAATTCAAAAAATAAAAAAAAAAAAAGAAGAAATTAGAAAAAATTAGAAAAAAATAGAAAAATCATAAAAAGCAAACCGATCCTATCATCTTGGGCACGTGGGATGGTTTTGACCCAATTTCGATCGAAAAATACCAACGAGCTCGTGCGTATCCACACGTGTCGTTGGATTCGACCAACAATAAGATACGATCGATCGATGAACTCCTTCGGTTGGAAACGCGAAGCGACGTAGCGTCGTGATTTTTCCATATTGGAGGAGTGGTGCGTCTCGGCGTCGTGGAACCACGGGGGTCAGGCGTCGATCGTTTAGGACGTGTTTTCTATTTTTTCCGATTTTAAATAATAAAAAACTCAAAAAATAGAAGAATTAGTAAAAAATAGAAACGAATCCCATCATTTCACAACCGGGGCAGGGAGGGGTGCACCTCGGCGTCTTGGAACCACGGGAGTCGGGCGTCGATTATTTCGTAAGTGTTTTCTATTTTTTTCGATTTTAGATGAGAAATGGAAAAAAAAAACTCGAAAAAATAGAAAAATTTGTAAAAAATAGTAAGAAAACCCAAGAAATTACGACCGGGGTGGGGAGGGGTGCGCCTCGGCGTCCCGGAAATAAATCCTGTTTTTTTCTATTTTTTTATTTTTTAAAATTTCCGAGGGAATCCAAAATCCCTCGGAATGAAACCGAGGGAAATTGCAATCCCGGACTACATCTCCGAGGAGGTCTATAGGTAAACAATTCTGTTATATGTTTTCTTATTAAATTAGAATTTTTTATTTATAACATATAATTTATACCATCTTATATATCATGCATCTCAACTAGGGCTTGGAAGGTTGAGTGGGATAAGCCCGAGAACAAGAAGAAATCCGAGCAGTGCAGCAAGAACAGGAGGAGCGAGCCTACTAGGCCAGGTACTGGGATGTCGAAGCACACGGGGGGTGCTAGATCTACTATCGATTATACTTTGGATATAGTAAGTAATTTTAGAATATAATAATATAATATTTATTTGTTTAATTTTAATGTTAATTATTTGAAAATTCTATTTGAATACAGGAGCGAAAGACGGGTGTGACGGCTACGTGCTATGATCTTTTCAAACGTACGCACCAAAAGAAAGACGGCGCGTGGATCGATACGAGATCTACTAATATTAATGTGAGTCTCTTTCTTATTTTTAACTTATTCTTTGATTTTAACGTAGAATTTTAATAACGAGTTGTATTTCAGGAGGAGTACGAGCGACAGCTGACCCAGGAACAGGAACTTGCGTCTTCCCAGGAGGAGAGTAATGAGGTTGACCAGGACCGAGTTTTCCTCGGCATCATCGGGTCGAGCAAGAGACGACATTACGGCACCGGCGCGTATGGGAAGATGGTGGCTGCTACGAATGGTTTATTCAAGGGCCGCTCTTCTTCCACCTCCTCCTAGGCTGATAGGACCCACGTCAGAGAGCTCGAGGCTCAGAGGGTGAAGATTGAGGCGATGCAGAAGCAATAAGATGAGGAAAGGCGACAACGTGCGGAGGAGCGTCGGCAGCAAGAGCAGCAATATGACGAGGAAAAGCGACAACGTGCGGAGGAGCGCCGGCAGCAGGAGGAATTTTAGGCTCGGACGGATGCCCAGATGGCACAGATGGCTGAAATGTATGCTCGTTTCCAGCAGCAGTACCTCCCTCCCCAGCAGCATACCCCCCTCCCCATCCATAGGACAGTTTGATTTTCATATAAACTTTGTTACTGTGTCGAACGCATATAATTATTCTTAAGTTTTAAAATATTTTTATAATAATTGGTTTAGTTATTTGTCTTTTCATTAATGATTTTTTTCAAATTTTTAGGAATTTTAATAATTAAACAGGAATTAAAATTAAAAATTAATAATAAAAAACTTAAAACCAAGGGGACAATCCCTTGGTAATCCCTCGGAAAAGTAAAAAAAAAATATTAAAAAAATATAAACCGAGGGGATATTCCCTCGGAAATCCCTCGAAAATATCAAAAACCCGAGGGACTATTTTACCCTCAGAATTCCGAGGGAAAACAAAGCCCTGGTTTTCCGAGGGAATAATTTCCCTTGAAAGTACGAGAAAATAATTTCCCTCGGAATTCCGAGGGAATACAAAGCCCTCGGTTTTCCGAGGGTTGCACGGAGATTTTTCCGAGGGAATGTTTCCCTCGGTTTAAGATTTCTAAGGGAATATTCCCTCGGAAAAAATTCCAGAGGAGGGTTTTTCCGAGGGAAATTTTCCCTCGGTTTTCCCTCAAAACCGAGGGAAAAATCCCTCGAAAATCTTTTTTTTTTTTTTTTTTTGTAGTGATAATGATCTCTTTACATGGATCGAATGAGTAACCAACATCAACGATACAATTTGGTGTTTCACAGTAGGAAGTAAGCTCAGTATTTTCTTTAGGGGTTACAAGACCTTTGCAGTCCCCATTATATTATGAATGGGAAAAATAAACTCGCGTCAATGGTTTCTTTTAGGTATCAAAATACATTTTGATTCCATTCCAATGACATTTCGCTTTCTTGAGTTAAATCAAGATAACAATTTTGAGAAATTATTTTGGTCAAGTGTACTAGTAATGGTACAATAATGCGCATATTGTACATAGGTAGAGAGTTTCAGCTCCCACCAGTTCTTCGCCATTCCACTGACGAAATTGATATTTTCTTATATCTTCACTTTGACCAATCATAGGAGTGCTAGCATATTGCACTTATCCACATTTAATTGTCTGGTCATCTTTTAGATATGTGCAAACTGTAGAATTTAATACTCCACAAACTCGGGTTTAGTTTAAAGCCTTAACATGACCGAGTTTTCTCATGATTCATTATCTCAAATTAAGAGTTTCAAATAACTAGCGATATCTCTTATTTCATTAAGAATGAATATTATGTTCCTTTCATCGACATATACAATTATAATCGCAAGTTTAAAATTTATTTTCTTTATAAATACGCAAGGGCATAGATTATCTTTTCCCAATCAAGTAGTCACTTTGACGGTTATACCACATCCGCCTGGATTGTTTCAATCCATAAAGTGAGCATTTTAATTTAATTATAAATGCACCCCGTGGCTTAAAGTCACTTGCCTTGGAAACGAAAGGCCAACAAGCACTTTCGTATATATCTCTAAATCATGATCCCCATAGAGATATGATGTAACCACGTGTATAAGCTGCATTCTCATTCTTTAGAATTATAACATCTATTATGAGAGAGTACATATCCTCATAGTCAATTCCAGGGCGTTATGAGAAAGTTTGTGCTTCAAGTTTAGATTTGCATCTCATGGCTTTATTTTTCTCATTACACTTTCTGACAAAACTTTGTTTATGTCCTACAGGCTTTACACTTGGTGAGGTTAGCACTACCAGACCAAATACATGTCTTGTTGTCAGTGAATTTAGTTCTACCTGGATTGATTATTTACATTTAGGTCAATTTGCTCTATATTGACATTTCAATAGAGCGTGGCTCGATGTCATCGTACTCTATGATTTCTTGAGCAACAGTGTATACATCATCAATGTGTGTGGAAAATCTTTCCATCAATTTATATAATCTCTCATAGTACATTGAGATTTCTTTATTCTCTGGAATCATATTAAACATCGATTGTCCTCCAGTAATGATTCATGGACATAAGTATAACCAGAGATAATCTCATGAGAGGAATTATCTTCAGTGATGATCAACTGAAGTTGTGCCATACATGCCCTCTTATTCCTTGGGTGAGTATTGATCGAACCAAGTGACCTCCCCCTATTCCTTTTGGGAGTCACGACCTCAACCACACTTCCACTAAGTATGGTTGAAATGTCTTAATATGCAAAATTATACCCTTTGTGGTGACCTTTAACCTTGCAGATATATTTCCAGCTGGTATATATATGATCTCGTCACTTTAGAAATTGAGTCTTCTATACTTTGAAGATCAATTGTTCACTTTACTTTACTTTCACGTTACATTGTGAAATGCAGGGATCATAATGAGACATGGTATGAAACTATTCCTGTCGTTCTATTAGAAAATACTTTTTCTTATCTCCCCCTAACGACGGGAAGGTTGTCTCATTAGAGTGACAAATTCGCTAATTTAGCGAGAAAGAGATCGTCTGTCAAGATTTTCAAATAGCGGATGACTGTTGGAGATTCATATCCAACATATATACTTAATCGTGTTTAGAAACCCATATGAATGCGTTGTGGGGGCGCAATAGGCACATATATTGCGTAATTAAATATGCGTAGATATGAATTATCAGGCTTATATCTAGTTACTAACTGGTAAGCAAAATATCTGGTTAGCAGGGGTTCATAAACGAATAAGTAAGAGTTGCGTGCAATATTGCATAACCCTGTGCAGAGACAAATATATGAGTGTGCATAAATATTATCTTAGTCACCATCTATATTTTTTTCGACGGTGTCTTCTTTGAGACCTTATTATATATGCACATTAGGGTACAAGATGCATTACATCGATCTTGATTAAGATGCAATAGACATCGAATACTTTTGATGCAAACTCTCTAGCATTATGAGTTTGGGTGCTCTATAAGGGTGGTGAGTCCTCAATCATACTAATTGTGCTAGAAGTTTTTCAAATGCAATATTTTTATGCACAATACGTGCCAAAATATAGACCAAAACTATAAAATACTTGAATGATTCGCATTGAGAATGGTTATGTCTACATGTATCACCAATTATCAATTATAAGAATGGAGTATTATACTTTGTACTTTTAGCATATGCAGGTCTCAATCATATAATTTTGCTAATGAACAAGTTTTGGAAAAAATGAGTGATGCATCTTTGAGATATGAATGTATGTAGTGCTCCTAGTACTTTAGAATGCACTAGCTGTAATGTAACAGCATTAGTTTGACACTATACTGTGCATCAAATTTCTATCTCGTTTTGTGTTCCACTCTATTGGGAGAACCTCCATGGCTTCTACCACGACCATTAAATATCATGAACTTTTATATATCTCACTTTGTGGTTCATTCTTCCCACATAGGTAAGGATCAACATGTCTCTTCCCCTTGACTTTGAGGTTATTTTCACTATTCATATCGATCCTAATTAGCCTCAAGAAATCTCCTTATCCAGAGGTCTAACATTGGTATTATGAAGAATAATGCCATGTCTCTCAATGACTTATTATCATAATTAATATTATACAAGTGCATTAGTATGTTTACTTAAGTGGGAAAAAAATAGAGTGAAACCGTATCTCTCAATTACTTATTGTCATTTAAAGTGACTTTCTTTTTCACATATGGTAAGACATATTTTTAATCGCAACATATCAAAGTCATTGACTCTTTTGAGCAAGCAGACAAATTTCTTTTCACTAAATTCTTATGTTTGGAAGTAATGTTTCATAAAATTTTCAAAATATTCATTTAGAGCACATCTCAAAGTTTATTGAGACTTTGTAACTAAATGTACTTCCAATATAAGATTTGGGGGTCAATATGAGTCTCAAATCATTAGAGAATTGACTTTCACTTAGTTTCACGATTCTTTGTCATTCGAGTTTGGTCAGTCGGGGTTGGTGGATGATATAATTGTGAAATTATAGTTCTTCTAGTTCCCACATCAAACCAATGATGGTAGTACTCAGTTTCTTTTGAGTATGTTATTTTGTACTTAGATTGAGTTAGTTCAATTAATTTATTTAGATAATGAATTTGAATGATGTCATAATCTTTTTTTGATATCATGTGAATATACTTTATCACAAGACTTATTTACACAAATTTTTTTATCGTTCATGAACTTTCATTATCATGAAAATATGCATATGTACAATCAATAATACATATATTGAAAGTAGCTTATAAAATCAGCTTGAATAGAATTACCAACATACATTAATCTATCAATTCATCGAAATTAATGATCAACATACATGAATCTATCAATTCATCGAAATTCATGATTAACTAAATATTGGCAAAATCATGATCATACATGAATATATCAATTCATCGAAATTCAAGATCAACATACATGTATCTATCAATTCGTCGAAATTCGTGATTAACTAAACATATTGGCAAAATCATGATCAATCTCTCAGCTAATCATGTAAATAACTTTATTTACGATTTCTAAATAAGAAATCATCTAAGAGCATGAATAATAATATATTATGTATTATGTACTCTATGAATATCATTAAAGTATTGCAAAATTTCATGTTTGTCAATATTGTACATAACATCACATGCATATAATCAAAGATAACATATATACATATACATGATTTGTGAACAATAATACATATCATGCCATATATCCATATAAACAAATGTTTATTAGTTGCATTTAATAAATAATAGGGTAATTCGAATTACCTTGAAGGAAAGACACGATTCTTTCCTAATTTTATTTTTGCAATAGGTCTATCCGCTTTCTGATGACATAAACTTTCAAACCCGATCTCCACCGTTGAACCACTATATCTCGTGAATATTATATCAAAAATCCAGTGTCATCCAACGTTTATATTGTGTGTAATTGAATTTTTTAAATAATCTAGGCAAACAGTTTCGGGAAACATGATCAGCTCTTCTCAAAATTCATTATATTTTTGTGATAATTGAATAATATATTTTAAAAAATAAATTGAAATGATTTGCGAGAGAAAAAAATGAGTTGAATATATAATTTTATATTTTTATCTAATCTCAAATTAAAAAATAAAATAGTATCCAATTGATCTCTGAAGGCTTAATGTTCCTCGAAACTACATGTTGGGTGATCATTGATCCGTTGGCCTCCACCATGTTCTGTTTCAGGGGGTTAATGATAACTAAATTAAAAAAAGGGGAATACAGGTAATAATCTAATGGACCACATAATTATCTACACATTTTGTAAACTAAAGTGAGATAATACAAATATACGGGTCAGCGCCCCGTCGTGTGTTGAAAGTTTGTTTACAAATCATTTTACTTCCTCCCAGTTTAAAGTGTAAAACGTTCGAAGTAAAAGGAAGCACACAAATTAAGGAAGCACGCAAATTATTGACTATACTCTCATTAATACATTTTTTCCTTTATCGATATTTATTTCTCTCTCTCTTTATTTAACACCCTATTTTCTAATTGTCTTTTAATTATTCTACTCCTCTTTCCATATAACAACATTCATGACATTCAATATACATTAAAAAAATTTAGTACAAAATAAAACGTACTCAAAATTGATACCTTTATTAAAATGGTTGTACAAAAATGCAAGCCTTTTGAGGCAAAACTAAAAACAGGCATCAAAACTAAACAAAGTTTGCATTCTGTAATTTTAGCCAAAATTGGAGGGAGCAAAAAAAAAATAAAAAAATTCAACAATCAGCATTATGAAATGGAGCCAGAATTTTGAAATTTAATTTGATCAATTCAAAAAATTTGATATGAACCCAAAACTAAATTTATATTTCTATATATTGGAACAAAAATAAACTGTTGTCATTCTTAAAATAACACTATATACATGCCTTCCGTGAATATGGATCTAAATCTTCCAATTAGAAACAATGGAACAGAATTAATATTTGACTTAAACACGCATTAAGTTTGTGTGGAAGAGAAGGAAAATGTATTGTCAGATTTGAATGCAGGGGAAGCATCAGCAGATGCGGATCGACATGGATACATGGAGGTCCACCTGTACCCCAAAATATATTTAAGTGCTAAATAGGTAGTATAAATGTAGTTTGTTAGTTAGTCAAGTGGTTCTGGTGTCCAATTAATTGTTTACTCACATGGTTCAAACCCAAGTGTGTAATTTATTGCCATTTTTACACATTCTCGTTTGATTTGTTAAAAAAATTAATAAGTGGGGAGCATGGGTTTCAAACCCAGGTGAATCAATTTATTTAAAATTGTGGTTACCAACTATTCTACTAATATGGATCTAACAAGTGTTGCCTTTTTTATTAAAGTTAAAACTTTGGTGCAGTAAATTTGTATATAAATATTTCTTATTAAGCATTTATATAATTCATTTTTACACAATTGAATAAGTTATTAAAAAAGTTTTAAAAAAGAAAAAAATGGACCACTTTTATTAATTATATATTTCTTGTTGTATGAATATATATATATATATATATTATTGTACCCCCAAGTTCAAAGTTCTAGATCCGCCACTGAGCATCAGTGCCAATGATAATCACATCATCATAGACAACTGTGATAGTTGATTTAAATAGGAATCCAAATCAACAGTATGAATTTTCATTACTAGAGTTTGATCTTAATTACCTACAAGAAGAAGATGAATAGCTTCCATATGTGTCTCTCTCTGTGTGTAGAGACACACACGCACATCATTTTCTAGCGCTAATATATTATTATTGTTTTTTGGTTTTAGTTTAAACATATAATTCTAATACAATATCATGCTAGTAAAACTTTTAATTATCTCAATAAGAAGGCACAACAAGAAAAACTAGGAAAAACCTAGTAAACGAGCAAAGACGGGCAATTAAAAATGCTTTATTGGAGCGAAGTGTCAATGAAAAATTGAAAAGAAGCACACCCACGGAAGTTTCTAACTTGTTTCCTATATCTATACGTGTGGTGAAAGGGATATGGAAACGGGCTAAAGACATTTCTAATGGGCAATATGTTGATGTCTCTCATAGAACAAGAAACTATGGTCGAAAAAAAAGAGTGCAAGTTGATCTAAATCGAGTTCTTGCTATCACTTTAATTGACGGAAAATTCAAATGTCACTTGTCGAAGATATGAACTGGTCTCTGGGAGCCATATAAATCTAAAAATACTTGGGAAGAATTATTTTTAGCATTTCTAATATCTCTTTCCGAATCTCCCATTAATTCAATCTTGTTGTCTTCATGTAGCTCAATGTCGTCGATAGGAAACTTGTTCGAATTGAATTCATGTTTGACGTTGTCATTTGTCTCACGATTTGGTGAAATATTTTCTTGCTTTCTTCAACATCCATTTTTTTCTCCATAGGGAATTAGAGTACTGTTTTTTCAGTATAAATTAGTTCTATTCAATTAAATCAAAAGAATTCGAGCCACAATATAAAAGAGTAGGTGACACTCTTATCCATATTCAACCCTATAAATATCCTGAGGGATCAAGGTATGAGGCGAAGGCTCTCTTTTCAATAGACATTTACTCAATATTTTATATAATTTTGGACTGACTTGAGCGTCGGAGAGGGTACATCGAAAAAACCCTCCGACCCCCTTTCTAACATCTTTTCACATTTTTCAGGTTCACTACAAGAAAACTGGAAAATACCAACAGAATTTTACCACGGACGACATTAGTTGGTAATTTCGACAGAATACCAATAGAATGCCAACGGAATAATATTTTTATTTTATTTAATTATTGCTTTAATTATTTTAGAGACGGATTACTAATCTGTTGGTAATTACCAACAGAACTAAATTATGTTGCTAATTAGCGAGAGATATATCCGTTGGTAAATTAATTTTCCATTTATTTTTTTAATATACCAATTGATACTAATCTGTTGGTACTTAGATAATATATATATTTTTTTTTATTAAAATTACCAACGGGTAAAATAATATGTTGGTAATGAGACCATTTTACCAACAGATCTGTTGGTAATGGGGCCAATTTACCAACAGTATTGTATCTATTGGTAATATAAATAAAATGAAATTCACCTCATCTCCCCTCACGTATCTTTTTTTCATTCTCACCTGGTTTTCCAAAAGTCAAGAACACACCTAATCGAAAACCCTAGATATATTTATCTATTGAGTCTCCCCCAAATCTCAAAATTATTTTGCCGATTCAATCGAAACCCTAGAGGCCATCACCAAATTGCTCAACCAAAACATCACCCCTTGCCTCCCCCTCCGTGGCACCATCACCACCTCCGATGACCTTGTCCCCTTATCCTACATCGCCGGGCTCCTTACGAGCTGACCCAACTCCAGATCCATTGGCCCAAGTGGCGAGCCCCTCAATGTCGAGCAAGCCTTCAAGCTCACTGGCGTCAGCGGTGGCTTCTTCGAGCTCCAGCCCAAAGAAGGCCTCGCACTCGTCAATGGGACAACTGTCGGCTAAAAATTGGTCGCCACCGCCCTCTACGAGGCCAACAACCTCGTCGTCCTGTCCATGGTCATGTCCGCCGTTTTCATTGAGGTCATGAACGGAAAGCCTGAATTCACCGACCACCTCACCCAGAGGCTGAGGAGGATGAAGGAGCGGCTGAGAGAGATGAGCCAGTGGTGGAATCAAGTCGTGATTGAAGGCGAGGAAGAAGGAACTGAATCTGAAAACTACTTCAGTGACAACATTCCCAATTATCTTCAGTTTTCCCACTTAATTTGTAGTTTTACTGGTTCTCTGTGATTGTGTTATTTATTTCTTCATGTAATTTAGTTTCCTGTTCATGGATTTTTGTTGTTTATTTATTGCCATATTATTTTTAAATTTTATTTTTTGATTTCTCTGGCTGACAAGTTAAATTTTCCTTGTGGGAATATATTAAATTGTATGCATATATTTCTGGGCATATTATTATGATGAAATATGTTATTCGATTGTGTTTGATGACTCTTGGAACCGGTTCTTATTTCAATTATGGAGTTGTATAGTGCTTGGATCGGGTCACCCAAGAGCGGCCAAATATTCGGTCTATGTGTCGCTCTTTCAGTCCCTTCTGATCAGGATACTTTGCATGATTGTTCTCCTCGCCACCAGGAATCACTTTGCCGTCATTTTCATTGATAGCGTGAATATGCAACGGGCAGTGGCTCATCTCTTGGGCCTTCTTGGGATTACGTTGCTTCTCAACAGCATATAGCCTGTGATATCAGGTATTTTTTTCCATCGATTCTCATTATGCCGTCGTACGTACGTGTTCTAGTGAAATTATTACTACTTGTCTTATCCGTGTTCGTAAGTGTGGCTATTTTATTCTCTCTGCATTTAATTGTTATAGTTATAACTTCGATGTTTTCTGCAACAAGAATATTTTATTTTTCAATTTAAGAGTGATTTATTTTATGTCTTTATGTACTGAAATGGGTTTAATGGTGGTTTAATTGTGAGCTATTGGGCAGATATGCATTGATTAAGGCAATCGGAACTAAGTCACCTGCTGATGATCAGCAATGGCTTACTTACTGGGTTCGTTACTCTATGATTACCCTTTTTGAGCTTACTTTTGCAAAACTCATTGAATGGTAAGTGTTGGTACCAGTTTCCTTTCAGACATGATCATATTTCTTGATTGAATTCTAGGTTTGTAGTTGCTAATAAGTGGAAATATTTTAACTTTTTCAAGAAATTTGAGAATGCAAAGTTTTTGTTCAAGTTATGCATTATATATGTTTTACCAGACATTTATACGTTATTTAATCATCTGAAATCGTTTTGTATGCTATAGGTTACCTTTTTGGTCTTACGTGAAGCTAATTTTCACCTGGTGGTTAGTCCTACCGTACTTCAGTGGAGCTGCCTATGTATACGAGCAGTACATTAGGCCTTACCTGTTACTCGGCAAAAGAGTGTTAATATCTAGTACGTCCTGAGGACCAAGGATATTCTTAGAAAGCCCGATGACATTCTAACCGCGGCAGAAAAATATATCCAAGAAAAAGGGTCTGAGGCCTTTGAGAAGATGATTAACAGGGTATGTGCCATGTGGTTTTTGGTCCTTTCCATTAGAACTTGTGTTAATTACAAAAAAAATACCTTCGAGGGGTATTTTGTAACTTCAGGGTTGTTTTTCTAATTTTGAAAGTAAGTTGTGTACTTTGCAATTAGGGCAAACCTTGATTTTATATATATTTATTTATTTATTTATTTATTTATTTATCAGACTGAGTCTGATTACCTGTATGCATGTATACACAATCTGGAAAGCAAGTTATTTAATACATTATTTGTTTATTTATTTGGATATCATGTGTGATTTAGATATTGTCATTTGTTATTTTGAATATTGGCGTTTGGAATTCAATATATAGTTTCAGTTATCTTTTAATTCTCGGTTATTATTGTGAATTATTTGGTGTAATTACAGGAAATTTTAAGAATTGAAGAAATAAAAAATACATTGAAAATAATACCAACGGATTATTCCGTTAGTAAAAATATTAGTCGTGGCTTTTGGTAAACTATAATTACCAATGGAAAACTGCTGTTTCTATTTTACCAACAGATTAATTCCGTTGGTGAATTTCTAATTACCAACAGACTGCTTCAGTTGGTATTACCAACGGAAATATTCCGTTGGTAAATAGCGACAGATGAGTCTGTTGCTAAATCTAGTGACATAAGATTATGTTGGCAATCTGTTGCTAAATTTAGTGATAGACAGTATTCTGTTGGTAAATTTTACCATCAAACTATTTACCAACATATTTTTTTTGGTGGTAAATTCAGTTTCCAACAGAAATAATTAATTACCAACAGATTTTTATGTTGGTATTTTCCAGTTTTCTTGTAGTGGTTGTGGAGCGAAAATGAGAGATCACTACCATTTTTCCGGGTATAAAAGGTCACTCTTTACAGTGAAAATCTGTATAAAAGGTGAAAAGAGGAAGTTAAATATCTACGATATGCCTCTTTATGCTTGAATGATTCAAGTTCTTGTATATATGCAAAGACATAAAGCAAATTGAGATTGTACAGATGAAGTTTTTGCACTTGGTAGAAATAGTATATTTTGCTATTTCATGTTTGAATCAAAAGTATTAATATGATGCAAATAAGTAATAAATGATGATTTGATGAATTGAAGATGCACTCCTGTCTTTTCAAAGCTACAAAAGCTACATGGGTGTGGAAACATTGTGATTGGTGGAAATACTTAATTGGAATCATGAGATATTTTTAGTGGTGTGCATGCAGAGACTTTTGCCATGATTAAAAGAATAAATAAATAAACGATACACAAGGCATAATAGTTATTTTGATTCTCTTAAGCATCACTGTTATGGATACTTGTATCGGACTTTTGAGATATTTGTGAGGAAAGTTCACATTAATTTGACAATAAAAATGATATATTTGATGAGAAAATGATCTATTCTGACGAGCTAATTGCCTTTGGTTTTGTTTTGATGGTTGAACGCCTTTTTTATTTTGATTGGTTGGTTGTCTTTGTTTATTTTGGCGAGCCGATGGCCTTCGGTTCTACTTTGATAGGCTGACTGTTTGCATTTGAGTTCACATTTTTCAGATTAATTGCTCCTGGTTTAATGTAGAGATAAAATCCTGTACTCCACTCGATCAATATTTGCTCAAGTAGAGTAGGGAGAGGATTGATACTACTTAACGATGGTAGGATTTTTGATTTTCTGAATTATCATTTTATATTCAAAGGCAAAATGTGTCTGATACTTGCTTGAAGCTATTACAACAAATTTCGTGCTATCCTATTAGAATATAAGAGAATCTAAAGAAAACATTGTGGGCAGATGTCTTTAGATTGTTCGATGAGCAGATACTTTTGATTTATCCGACGAGCGGATGCTCTTATTATTTATTCAATAAGCGGATGCTCTCAATTTATTCAATAGTTGGATGCTCCTAATTTATTCAATGAACGGACATTTGAAATTGGGTTATGTGACGAGCGGATGCTCTTATTATTCATTCAATGAGCGGATGCTCTCAGTTTACTCAATAATTGGATGCTCCTAATTTATTAAATGAACGGACGCTCAAAATTGGGTTATGTGAAGAGCGGATGCTCTTATTATTTATTCAATGAGCGAATGCTCTCAGTTTACTCAATAGTTGAATGCTCCTAATTTATTCAATGAATGGACGCTCGAAATTGGGTTATGTGCCGAGCGAATGCTCTTATTATTTATTCAATGAGCGGATGCTCTCAGTTTACTCAGTAATTGGATGTTCCCAATTTATTCAATGAACGGACGCTCGAAATTGGGTTATGTGACGAGCGGATGCTGTTATTATTTATTTAATGAACGAATGCTCTCAACTTATTCAATGAGTGGGTGCTCCTAATTTATTCAATGAAAGGACGTTCGAAATCGATTTAACAAGCGGACGTTCTTAATTTATCCAGAAATTTAATGATCTTAGTTTATTTAATAAGTAGACCCTATTAGTTTATTCAACGAGGGAATTATCTTAATTTGTTCGACAAGCGGATGCTCTTAGTTTGCACTTTTTATTTGTTCGACGAACAGATGCTCTTAGTCTACTTGACAAGCAAATGCTCTCAATTTGTTCAATAAACAGATGGTATTGATTTCTTGACGAATGTACAATTTTAATTTATTTGACAAGCACATGCTCAAACTCTTAGAACTTGATTCATTTTATGAGCAAATGCTCTTGATTAGTTTTACGAGCTAATGCTCTCTAACGAGCGAATGTTCCTGAATCATTACCCCATTTGATAAATTAGAAAATCATTCAAGATTAGAGAGAGAGAGAGAGAAAAGAAGAAGAAGAAGAAGAAGAAGAAGAAGAAGCTCAGCTCTGCCGGAAAAAAAAATCGGTTTGGTAGTTTGAGAATTATAGAGTGCATGCATGCAATAATGATTACATGGTTAGAAATTGAACAGTTGGTTCATTTGATGTGCGGATGCCCTTGACACATTTGGCGGATAGATACCCATGATTGATTTGACGAACGATGGAATTGTTTGGCAAATATTAATGGTTCGATATTAAAAATCTTTTGATTTGATTAAATGAAAATGACTACTCTTACAGTTCATGACGTAGCGAACTACTAGAGTGGGGGGACTAACTATTTCAGTATAATTAGTTCTATTCAATTAAATCAAAAGAATTCGAGTCACAATATTAAATTTGGGTTTAGGATGTGAATATAAGCTCTTGCAGGGCTATAATCGGCATAATCTTCAAATTCTTATCTGAAAGAGTGGGTGACACTCTTATTCATATTCAACCCTATAAATATCCTGAGTGATTAAGGTAGAGGCGAAGCCTCTCTTTTCAATAGACATTTACTCGATATTTTATATAAGTTTGGACTGACTTGAGCGTTGAAGAGGGTACGCCGGAAAAACCCTCCGGCCCCCTTTCTAACCTATTTTCACTTTTTTCAGGTTGTGGAGCGAAAATGAGAGGTCACTACCATTTTTTTCAGGTATAAACAACTGTTTATGCTGAAGTATAAAATTATTATTGTAGATAAGGACTAACAAAATAACAACACGCTTAAATTGAATTAATTTGTGTTATTAAGTGATAGGCACACTTCTTAGAACTTTTCATGTGGAGTGGAAAAATAAAACAAGTTAAAGTAATAAATAAGGGTAAACTTGAAAGTATGTTTAGAAAACTACTAAAATGTCTTATATTGTGGTGAATTTTTCCCCTTAAAAAACGTCGTACTCTTTGTTGGAAAAGGTAAAAAAGTTCACATTTGATCTTTGGACGCAAAGACCATTGTTGTTTGGCAAAAATGATTTATATAACATTGAAAGTCCCAAATTCAGCTTAAATGGCAAAAACAAAACCACCATTATTTACATTTTAGGTGGTATTATTTACTTTTTAAACATGCGTTAGACCAGAGTTTGAACATATATACATATATATCATGGCTGATTTGATCAAATAATATAATCATCATATACATTCTTTAATTAAGAAGTCCATACGCAAAAAAGGCAACAGGCTTCATCAACCATGCATCACTTAATTACAGTCTCTCATCAATTAAAACAAACATCCCCATCTTTTATAATACACAACATTTTAAATTAAAAAAAAAGGCAATTATTTTCCAGGTCTCTTAAACTCAGCAAGAACACGTCGACAACTTCTTCATCTCACTCACTTCAAAATCAGTAGCATCAATTTTGAAGCCATTAAGCAGGCCCCCATTGGGCTTCACAACATTGCTGCTATCCAACGCCTTCTTCGACACCACGCCGTATATCTCCTCGAGCAGCTTAAAAAAAGCGGGCTCCACATTTTCGCCACTAAGAGCCGACGTTTCGAAGAAATAAAGGCCCTGACTCTCCGCGAAGTCGACAGCATCCACTGTTGTCACCGTCCTCAAGTCCACGAGATCAGCCTTGTTGCCGACCAACATGATCACGATCGAGTTATCCGCGTGGGCCCTCAGCTCCTCCACCCATCGGGCCACGTGATCGAAGCTCTGTCTTTTCGTCATATCGTACACCAACATTGCCCCTAGTGCTCCTCTGTAGTATGCACTTGTCACGGCCCTGTACCTGTTTTTTTTTTTAATTGTATTTTTCAATAGTATGTCAATTGTGTCATTTGCAAAGATAATTGAGTATCTTTTTTTGTATATACCAACCAAAAGCTAAGAATCACTTCATTTTACAATTTACAAACTTTTCGTGGTATAATATAACTCAAACCATCTAATTATCAATCATTGTTTTTATATTTTTATATCACATCAGCTATCATCATTTTTTTTTTTATCTAACAACCAATTCGCTCTCAAATTTATTCAAATTAATTTCTCATAATACACTGAAATAATTGAGAGTTCATCTTTCCTACTCCACTTTTCAAAGCATTTCAACATCTTCATACTAGACTGTTCAAGTTCAGTCTCTTCACAAAGGTTCCAAATTATGACATCACCACATAACAACAAGTGTAATATACGATAAATAAAATTGTGAAAACTCTGCATAAAGAATAAGCCAAAAAAATAATTTTTTTTTTAAAAGGATAAGATAAAAACAAAGAAACAAACCTCTCCTGACCAGCAGTGTCCCAGATCTGAGCCTTAATAAGCTTGGACTTGATTTTGACTGTTCGTGTCTGAAACTCAACTCCAATGGTGGATTTTGAGTCCAAACAGAACTCGTTTTTTGCAAACCTCGACAGGAGTTGAGTTTTGCCCACGGCTGAGTCACCAATCACCACCACTTTGAACACATACTCTATTTTATCCGCCTCATCCTCTAGGTCGCCCTCGATTTTCTTCATGTTTTCTTGGTTCATTATTTTTTTATTGGACTGTATTTTTAATTTGCAGGTTTTGTTTTGTTTTGTTTTGTTTGTTTGAACTTGATTGGACTGTGTTGAAATTGAAAAGGAAAAAGGTTGTTAAATAAGGGAGAAAAAGATGGTAAAAGCAAGCGCGTGGATAAAAATTGCCACTTTTCACTGTTTTAAATCATTTCATTATGTACAAGTGTAATTTAATTATATTGACGATTTAACTTTAAATTTTGGGATTTTGCGAATGTTTGTACATGCTGGGAATAAAGAACTACTACTATTTTATTACTTATATAAAATAATATGACTTTTCAATTCGAAATTGAGTATATAAAAAGAAACCCTGTTTTCACTGGAACCCTGATATATATTGGATTGTTGAAGATTAAATTATTAGACTTTGACTTTAATTCCACTACTTTGTTTGACTGTTATAAAAGAACCATTGGAAATTTGAAATAAGAGACTATTACGCTTCTTTATACTATTGATTACGCTGCGGAAATCTAGCGTTCTTCCTAACTCTTTATGAGATTGCAGATTATAGAATGAGTAATGGGTAGATTTAAATGATTTATGGGATTTAGTTCATGAAGTCTTGGTTTACAGTAGATTAAAATAATTTTATTTGATGCATAAAAATAAGATTTTGAATTTTTTTTTTAAAAAGAATCGGTAGAAACCTCAAAGCTTCAAATGGCACCCCCAATATTTTGCTGATTGTTTTTTTTTTTTCATTCCATACCACGGGTATTAATCACTGTTTTAAAAACCGGATCGGACCGGCCGGTTCAACCGGTTAAACCGGGAACCGGCCATTGACCCGGTCCGATCACACCTATAAAACCGTTTTAGCGGTTAAACCGGACAAGAACCGGTCAAAACCGGTTAAACCGCTGAAAATCGGCAAAAAAACCCGGTTGAACCGGTCAAACCGTTTTTTATGTGCAAAATATTGTGTATGATTCAACTAAATTGACATAATTATATTAATGATCCATGGAACATAATCAAACGATATGAAAATAAATAAATTATGTTCGGTCAATTTTATTTTTTTATTTTTATCTCTCTTATTAATCTAGACAAATAATTAAGATAGTGACCTATGACTTATATATCACGTAACAAAGAATTACATTAATATGTTTAATAGAGTATAAATAAATTAAGCATGTTTATATAATAAATTAATTATTTTTTCTAAATACTAATCAAATTAATATTTATATTAATACATTACATAATATTTCATACTATATAATTAAGAATATTATATTTTTATTAATACGGTTGGACCGGCGGTTGAACCGGTCCGACCGGTTGAACCGTGAACCGGTGAGGAGACCGGTTCGTTCACCGGTCCGGTTTTTAAAACATTGGTATTAATTAAAAATAATTCTTGTTTTACATTTTCATTTTTCACGCACTTAAAACTTTTTAAACTAATTTCTTAATTATTCTATATATAACAAATTCATTCGATGATTAGTCCGAGTAAATTGGGAAGCATGTATATCAGGTGGGAAATTGAAAATCGTTGTGTCTAACGTAATCATCATAAATAGAGCCATTTAATGAATAGCGGGTTGAAAGTTTTTTTATTGTAGCATTTACATTGTTTTGGCAATAAATTTTAGCGAGGGGCAAACACCACAAACATCCACTTTCTGTTTAACTTTTACCCCAACTATATCCCTTCCTATTTAAGAGGCACACAACTTGACGAACTAAGTTTGGTTGGTTGGTGTTTCAGATTTCAACACCCAAGTGTTTTCGTTTTTCTTTTATTATTATTATTTTTTTTTCTACATGGCAAGTGATGATTATTTTAGCAATAAAACTTGAGATTCCTATCTTAATCATGACTTGATATAAATTAAGAAAACACTTTTTTGGGATAATGTGGTTGCGATAGTTTAAAGTTAGGATAGATGTTAAATCAAATTTAATACTTCATTGTACCAAAATGATAGTGTTACGATTAATTTCACGCAAATTAAAAAATTGATAGTTTATATAGTTAAATTATTAATTTAATTAGTGTTTTCTAATTATACTTTTATTGGATTTATTAATGCCAATTACTACTAATAGAAATCAATATTGAAATGAGTATATTTATTATTGGAATAATAAGATTTTGTATTGCAATCATCAATTTTCAATTTAACATGTAAAAAATTTAAGGGTAATGTCTGAAAATGAAGAATTAATAACATTTTAAATATGGTAATTGAACTATTTTTGTGGGACGGACAAAAATAGAATAATGAACTTATATTCGTGGGACTTAGAGGAGGAAATATCGCTCTTCAAATATAAGAAAAAGTTACAATTAATAATCTTGATAGATTGAATTCACGGATCATTTCATGCATGAGAATTTTATAATCTACAATATGGTATAAAAAATTAATATATTATAAAAAATATAATAATAAAAAATCAATGGATAATGACACATCATTTTGGTTAGGAAGTCTTTGCTAAAAAAGTATTTATAATACTACAATTCATTTAAAGTACACCCATTAATCAATATGTGCCTACTGACCCCAATGATAGTGTACTTAATGTTCACAAGAACTTCATGTGGTTCTGGGTCATCAATGTCTCTATTTAAATATACTTTTCAAGAAGTTCAGTTATTTTGATCGTCAAATTATTGTTATCATTATTAAATTTTAAAACTGCGCACACTAAAATAAAGTCGTATGTTTCAATAAAGCTCATTGTATATATACTCTGTACTTATTATAAATATAGTAATATTAAAAATTATTTCTTGTGTTAACAAAATCTTTGATATTTTGTTTAGTTCAAACCCACAAAATTTAGTCTTTTGTCTCAAAATGTCGTTTAAAGATTTGAGAACCTTTAGGTCTACAATTTCAAAAATAACTCTTATTTACGACTTCTAAACTTTATAAAGTTTTAATAACATCTTCAATATAAGACTTGACAATTAAAAATACATTATATATTCTTATATTAAATTGGGTTGAATTAGTCTTTTTGCAAGACTTTTTACTTTGAAATGTTTTTATAACAATTATTTTGGAATAATGTACTAATTAAATATCAATATATGTGAAAGGGCCTCCAAGATGATGATATGCCTTCTGCGTTAGCTTGAAAATCCCAACATTAACCTCAATTATTGAAAGTGATGAAGAATTGAAGTATTAAATGCGTTGGGATTAACCATGATAGGCACATGTGACAATTTGATTGTTAGTTTCAGTTAAAAGGAAAGTATGATGCACCATAACAAGGAAAGGCAAAATGTTAGGACATTTTGTTGCTTGTGGGGAACATATTTATGTTTAGTGGTTGTTGACTGTCCTTCCGTCCTAGGACTGATGGCCTTGTTGGATTATATATTCTAATATTTTACTCGTTCCTCAATTTTCATCAAAAACCAATTTTCCTTTTTTTTTTTTTTTTTTTTTTTTTTTTTTTTTGTGGCAATATTGTTGATATTCATCCGTTTGCATTGTTGCAACCAATGCATTAAGACCCTTTAAGAGTCCAATTGTTTGTTTATGAATACAATCATCTTCTAAATTATATTTCGATCCTTACATAAAAAATATGTATGTTTTATACACTACAAAATAAATTGTGTTTGCTGACGGTACTACCCGTCAATATTTTTAGTATCAGTAAATTGATTGCTAACGGAATTAATCTATCCGTCAGCAAATATTGACGGCATACTGACGGATTGAGGCCCGTCATCAATCTGGTCCGTCAATATTTTTTTATAATATTTTAAATGAGATAATATTTATGAATAATGATATTAGAAATATATAATTATACTATATTTATAAATATATATTATATTATATTTATAAATGATAATTATATATTCTATTTTATAAATAATTATTTATATTATAAATATATAATATTATAAATTATATTTAAAAAAATATATATCCCTTTAAATAATTATATATATATATATATATATATATATATATATATATATATATATATATATATATATTTATATATATATATTGCTGACGGCCTGTTGCCCGTCAGTATTATGTTTTTTTTTTTAATATTGCTGACGGGTATTGGCCGTCAGCAAACCCGTTAGTATATTATATGTTGACGGCTTATTGCTCATCAACATTTTCCGTCAGCATATTCCACTTTTTTTTGTAGTGATATTTTCGTCCGTGCATAAAAGATAGGTATGCATACTTTCTAAAAATTAGTATACCATAAAAAGATTAAAACACTTCTATTTTGTTTACTTTATTTATAAGATTACTAAAACATTAATCAGAAATCATAAAAAAACTAAAATACTTTTATTTAGTTTACTTTATTTAAAGGAATACTAAAAAAAATGATGGTATGAGAGAAAAATCTTGCAATTTCAATTACAATATGATGCGGACCAAAATAACCGTACGTGAAATTATGTGGTGAATGCGGCTATTCATGGAAAGCGACCTCATTTCCTAGGGAGGGTGTACCCCTGGGAGGTGAGCGAGCTGTTATAATGCGAGTGCATGGTTTTGTGAAGAGTAGCGACCTGTAGTATGGGGATGGCTTTTCATACAGGGTCGCGACCTCTTGTACTTTGGGTTGGGTACTTGGGCCCGATTTGTGGATCTAATGTATGTGAATCATTATGGGCCTAGTGGGCTGTATGTCCCGGCTTAATTGGGATATCTATGGAGAAGTTTTGTTATTTATGGGAACTGGCCATAAATGAGGAGTCCTAATTAAGAGACGATTGTGAGAATCCTGGCATACGTGAAATTCTTATCATAAAAGATAATCCTGGATATTGGGATTCTTCTCCTGTCCCTATAAAAGGAGCCCTTGGCTTCTCTTTTGAGGTTAATGCTGGTTTACGCATTTTATTATTTTTGAGTGCACTAATATTATTGAGAGAGAAGAAGTGTGTTTTTCGCTTATTAACTTAAGCGTCGGAGGGCCTTAACGGGCTCGAAATCCGACCCGTTCTAGGCGCTGTTTTGCAGGAAGTCGAGGTCGCTGAGACGATTGCGGATTCTTTGGAGGTCGCTGTGTCGTGTTTGAAGGTTTTCTAGGTCACTGATCTCTATTTTTGAGGTTAGTACCCCCTTTATTTGGTAGTTCAACTTTTTGGACTTATGGAGGTTTTCTAGGTCACTGATCTCTATTTTTGAGGTTAGTACCCCCTTTATTTGGTAGTTCAACTTTTTGGACTTATCACAATATTTTTTATTCTTAACTTCTGTGTTTTTTTCTATAAACTGTCTTTTGTGAACGGGGAAGTAATAATATTATTGAGGTTCATCATTAGTATGTTTTAGTAGTTGAGAATGATTACTCTTGTGATCACAATTTGTTGAGGTTCATTAATTTGCATTTTGTAAATTGTATAAAACATAGTTGATTTATAGTATTGTAAGATTCATTAGTTAACATCTATATTTTTAGCTATGGAGATTGATCAATTTTATAACCAAAATTGATTTTCAGTACTTATGCCCGCTCTAATTATATTTTTTTTATAAATATTAAGACATATACTATTGTAATCAAAATTGGTTATAATTTGGTAATGTTTGATTTTAAACTTCGAATACTTGGGATTTTGAATATCAATTATCGAGTGTTTTAGCACTCAAAATTTAGTGACTCCATCATATTTGGATATTTGGGTTTGAGTTGAGTAAAATTTTGCGGATAAGAAATTAAGCATCTACACCTTGAAAGTTACGGCATCACACGCCGACATATGGGACTCGAAGTTCTTTTGAAATTATAACCATTTCAACTTGATGCCCCGTTTGTGGAAAAACAGAAACAAAAATATTTACTTTTAGGGATATTGAATGAAGGTAAAAAATTGCAAGGAATTTTTCTATTATACTCAATTAATGACTGGGGAGATAACCCACACAGGTTGAAGAAAGAGACAATCTACCGTGCACCCAATAATTTAATTTATCGTCGTATATAATTAACATATATCATCATATATAATTGGTATATATGAGAAAATTTTATTTTTAGTACATTATGTTGGCCAATTTCCCGAAAAGGTACGTGAGGTTGGTCAGCATCAAATTACGTCTACTAAGTTGGCAAATTCATTAAATATGGTACAAAAAAAGCCCAATCGGGTTTTGATACTTACGTGGCATAACTGAACCATTACCTATCTTTTTATTTAAATTAAAGTGATAAATGAATAAAACTTACCCTAAATACCTATTTTACCCTCACGTTGTTGGATATTACAAGCGTCCGTTCATTTCCAACACTTAGTAAAATCTCACCAACTTTTGAAATCCCCGTCCTCAAGCCCTAAATCTCCGAAATTTCACCCAGAAATCCAGTGCAAAATCCATTGAAGATAATTGAGAAATATCCATTTGTCTTCATGATTCGGACGCGAATATGAGGCTTACAGATCCAGATAAGAATCACAAGCCCCCACCCAAATACAGTAAGTCTACTTATTAATTGCGATTTCGTACATAAATTATGTTGGACTGTTCTTTATTGTAAGAGTTCTTGGTTATTGTGATATATGTAGGGTAAAGTAGGGTTTTTTGTCCGATTTTGTTGTTGGTATGTGTCAATGAGTTATTTTTTGTTCTCGAATTACGGTTTCTGAATTTTTATTGTTGTTGGTATAATAATTGTGTTCTTTATTGTTCTGAAAGCAGATATTCTGACATGTTTGGCTTATTGTTTGCTTTTTTTGTGTGTGTTTTTGATCAAAGTTTGTGGGTCAGCATTGGTCTTACCATTTTTTTATTATTATTTTGTATAAAGTGCATATGACATGTAGGGTCATGTAAAAGAATCTTCTTATTATTATATGAATTTTTTTCAATAAATCCTTATCTGAAGCATTATTTTCTTTCGTTTATTTGCTTTGCAGACAGTACAACCAAATTACTCACTATATGTCTTCACTATGGGGGTGTTTTTGATGTGGGAGAATTTTCAGCATATCTAGGTGGATCTCAAATTGTGCTTGACTTTTGTGAACTAGATAGTGTTAGCATTTCTGAGTTTACAAAATTGTAAGAGGTGGAAAGTGTCAAGTTACCTATGAGATTCTATTACAGAATAAAAGGTGGTAGTTTTGTGTTGATTAAGACAGACTCTGATTTTCATAAGTTATGTGTAGATAGCCTGGGTTCTCTAAGGGAGGTTAATCTATATTTTGAGGGTAGCGAGTCTGAACTTGAACAAGGTCAATCTGCTAATGTAAAAGAGGTGGGTAGTATTGATGAGCTGAATGGGGAGTGTTGTGTTGATGGGCTAGATGGGGAGGGTGGTATTGATGGGCTAGATGGGGAGGGTTGTGTTGATGGGATGGATGGGGAGAGCTGTGTTGATGGGCTAGATGTGGAGTTCGTGTTGATGGTCTAGATGAGGAGTTCGTGTTGATGGTCTAGATGAGGAGGGTGGTATTGAAGAGTATCAGGGAGAATTTGAGGATTTAGAGGATAATGATTATGATATGGAAGAAGAAATAAATGATAACAATATTTTTAATGAGAATGTAGATTTTGATGCTGAATGGTTAGGTGATGACATAATAGCCAGTGTACACGAGCAACCTGGGGGTAGGGATTTAAGGGATGAGGATATCATGGTGAGTGATGATGATTTAGTTAGTAAAGATGGTTCTGGTGATGAAAACTACCCTGAATTCTCTGTTTTTAATCCACTTGAAGTATTTGATCCTAACTTCAAAATTGGCATGCTCTTTAACACAAAAGCTGAACTTAGGAAAGCTATTCATTCTAGTGTTATTAAGTGTAAGAGAAATGTTAAAATTACAAGGAATGATAAAATCTATGTTCATGCCAAATGTGTTGATAAGACATGTGATTGGAAGCTTCATGCACTTAAGCTTGTAGATTTTGTCACTTACCAAGTCATAAAGTTTACCCCACTCCACACTTGTGCTAGTACTGTCAAGGTGAAAAATCTGACATCTACTTGGTTGGCTGAAAAATATCAAAAAAAAGTTAAAAATGATCCAAAGATGGGGGTAAAGGGATTTAGGAAGGATGTGATTGGGGAGCTCAGGGTGCATGTGTCTAATCAACAAGCATATAGGTGTAAGATGAAATCCATAGCAAACCTAGATGGAACCACCCCACTAGTGGAGTAGGTCTCAGTTCAATTCTTTCCCTAAGTGTGACATGTTGCTAAACAATGTTTGTGAGAGTTTCAATGCCAACATCCTTGAAGCTAGGGATAAACCCATTGTGTCTATGCTGCAGTGGATCATGGAGTACTTAATGAAGAGAATGAAAAAGAATAGGGATAATGCAAATGCAAACTGGAGTGGTACTTTTTGTCCAAAGATCCAAGAGATAATTGATGGACATGTGGAGAATTTGGTTGAGTGTATACCCATTAAGGCTGATGAGTACAATTTCCAGATTGAGTGTGCTAATAGGGATCAGTTTAAGGTGAACCTAAAGGATAAGAAATGTGGATGTAGGAAGTGGGAATTGAGCGGAATCCCTTGCATTCATGCTATTAGTGCTATTCATTTCCAGGGGTGGGACCTGGATGATTTTGTTGATCCTTGCTATAGGACTGAAATATACAAGAGAGTTGTATGAGCCTGCAATTATGCCTATTAATGGCAGGAATGAGTGGACCCCCACTTGTTTTTTGCCTCCATTACCACCAAACCTTGGGAGGGGAGCAAGTAGGCCAACCCAACTCACAAAGAAGAGAGCTCGATGAGACAAGAAGCAATGTCAGAAAAGAAATAGGTTTAAACCCAAAGTTGTCACAGCTGATAGCAAAATTAAGAGGCAGCAAACTGAAGCCAAAAGTGCAACAATTGTCATGAAAATGGACACAACAAGAGAAGTTGCCCATTTCTGAAGACATCTCACCAACTCAGCCAGGAGAATCACTTTCTAAAGTTACCCCTCCCAAGTTGCAGGTTAAGTAAATTATTATTTATTTTATTTTACCTTTTTCACATATTATCTATTGTGTAAAATTGTTTATTAATTGTATTCTTTTTGTTTTCTATATTATGTAGGTAAAAAAAAAAGGGGTCAGCAAAGCAAGACTGCCACTGAGATTCCAACTCAAGACACTGTGGTTAGGGACAAACCAGTCAAAGTTAGGAAGAAAAATGTAAATAATCTCCAAACCCTAATTTTACTTTCTTTAAAACACTAATTTTATCTTTTTTTCCAAATTACTGTTATTAACCCTAATACTCTGTGGGTTTTGTTTTCAGCCAAAAGATGCAATTAAGGCCACTAAGATACCAACCCAAGACACTGTGGTTGGGGACATACCAGCGAAAGCTAGAAAGAAAAATGTAACTATATTTTCAAGCCCTAATGTTATTTTATTTTATTTCAAACCCTAATTTTATTTTTTTTTTTCAAATTACTATTGTAAACCGTAATACTCTGTTGGTTTTGTTTCAGCCAAAAAATACAGTAACTAAAGTAGTCAAAGCAAGAAAGAGAAATGTAAGTAAATTCTCAAACCCTAATTTTATATTTTGAAACCCTAATACTTTAATTTTCAAACCATAATTTTATTTTATTTTTTTATATTTTCAAACTCTAATACTTTATTTTCTTTCATTTTCAAACTCTAATACTTTATTTTATATTTTGAAACCCTAATGCTTTAATTTTCAAACTCTAATATTATTTTATTTTTTTATATTTAGCCAAAAGGTGCAACAACAACTGGTCAGTTGCTACAAGGCACCCAAGGCCCATCTATGTACCAGACGTTGCTACAAGGCAAGAATCCTGGTGGTGTCAAAATTATTGAACCTACTGTTGTTGGCCATTTCATACCTAACCAGGAGAGTTGCATTACAAAAAGGGATACCTTACTGGAATAGATATTCAGTTAAAGATGACAAAAGTACAGTTCTATTTCCAACTTGATTTCCACTCTAACCCCTAAGCCAAAGCACCCTGGTGGTTAGGATTGAAAATGGAAAGAGCCTATGTGATTTTACTGTTTTATGTACTTGTGATAGACAATCTTTATTTTGTGTAATGTGGTGATTCTGTTTTTTAAGATTGACAATCTTCTTTTGATGAAACTGTGTAAGGTTTTCATTTTCTTAGTTGGTGCGTAATCCTTATTTGGGATGACACTTGCTAGTTTATGTCAGTTTGGATAGATTGACAATCTTAAAAATGATCAAACTGTATTCATGGTTGTTTAGATATATGGTGTGTAATGTTTTGTAAGCTGGGAATTATGAAAACAGGAATTCTTAGTTGTGATTGCAATTGCCAATTTATGCTAGTTTAGATTTTTAATATTTTTTATTACTTGTTTGAATTGGTATTTGTCTGGTTTTGCCTCATTTTACTCATCTATAACTTGTTTGAAGTGGTAATATCCACCTTACACAATTCAATTACTCATAAATCACACACCAACCATTAAATTAAACAACCCGCTTCAAAAAATTTAACACAATTCAATTACTCATACATCACATACCAACCATTAGTTTAAACAACCTGCTTCAAAAAACCTACACAGAGTTAAACTTGCTTAATTACATTAAAACAACTGCACAGAAGATCCATTAAATTAAACAACCTTACATTATGAAATTACATGAAATTAAACTTGATAAATCACATCAAAATAGTTCCATAAAAACATTAATTACATAAATATTAAAATGGGCTAAATTACACTAAAATAATTGCACAAAAGATTAAACTACCCTGCAATAAAAAGCCTACACATAATTAAACTTGGTAAATTACATTAAAAAATTGCATAGAAGATTTCTGAGCCACAATCAATGGCAGAGACCAGAAAAATAAGAAAATGGGCTCATCGCATATTTTAGAGGACACCAACACACATTTTCAATTGGACTGCTCAATAACTTTTGCAACCACATCACCCGAAGAATCACCCAGGAAATTACGAGCCATAATTGTACCTTATTCTTCTTTCCAGTTATAATTTCCATTTGGTCATCATATTTCTCCTTCAGCCTATTAATTTCAACTACATGTTTTTCCTCCATGGACTTTATGTCGGCCAGAAGCTCTGCGATTTTACGAGATGATAAGAGATCATCCCAACTGAAAAAATTGCAACCACCATTATTCCAATTCCTGCAATCGTGGAATCTTTTACCCGGATCTCGTTTTGTGCCAGACATTCGTAGCTCGGCCTTATCGTTGCAGTAACAATGTAAGTAAGAAGAAGAAGCTGGGTAAGAAGAAGCGGAGGATTGGCATGATGAAGACATTTTTTTTCCTGACCTGCGGAGGATTGATCGTATGAAATTGGGGAGATACCTTATTTCTCCTGACCTAATCGCGTATGAAATTGAGGAGAAATATGATGGTTTGATCTGTGAAGATTTGTAACATCCAACAATGTGAGGGTAAAATAGGTATTTAGGTAAGTTTTATTCATTTATCATTTTAATTTAAATCAAAAATGATATATAATGGCTCGGGCATGCCACGTAAGTATCAAAGCCCGATTGTGATTTTTATATACCATATTTGATGAATTTTTCAACTTAATAGACGTAATTTGATGTTGGCCAACATCACGCACCTTTTCTGGAAAGTGGCCAACATAATGTACCAAAAATGAAACTTCCACTGGTGCATATCATCATATATAGCTGATACATATTATCATAAATAATTAAAATTCTAAATCTAAATCTAAAATCCTAAAATAAAAAAATAAACCTAAAACAAAAAACTAAACCTTAAAAATGAAAAACTAAACCCTAAAATGAAAAAATAAACCCCAAAATTGAATATTAAATTCTAAATCCTAAATCTCTATCATATATCATCACATATAAATGACACATATTATCACATATAACTAACATATATCATCACATATAACTGGTAGAATGATAGGTTTTTATCGGGACCTTAAAATGGAAAACTGAATGAAATAATGGAAAACTAAACATTAAAATGGAAAATTAAACCTTCAAAATGGATAAATAACCCCTAAAATAGAAAAATCCCTAAACTCTAAATTTTTGTCACATATCATCACGTATAACTACCATATATCATCATGTATAATTGAATGATAACAAGTTTTTACAGAGTGCACCTACCAAGGTACACCCGTGTGCATCTAATAAATTGCCATTAAAGAAATGAGAGAGAGAGGATTTAAATAAAATTAGAATCTGAATAACAAAATATGACATTGTTTAACAATCAACGTGTGGTTGATTTCACGAGCTAATTTGACAAGCACTCTGTATAAAAATATTTGGTGAATAGCTTATTGATGATTGCTACCTGAATAAACCAGTAGGAATATTAGTACAATTAATTGTTGGGTATTCATTTTAGAATAAATAAATAAGATAATTATTATTTCAAAATAATTAATATACAGATTTCTTGGTTGCTAGTTTGAGAATAAATTTAATTTAATTTGTGTGAATAGATAAATAAATATTACTAATAATTAATTAATAGATTAGTTTTATATAAATAAATTTGTATGAAAATACAAATTATTGATAAATACGTGGTAGGGTGTTTGGAACCCTTTTCAACCCAACTCTTGCATTCACCTCTTAGCAAAACGTTATATCCAACTTTCCTAGTCCCGTTGGTTGAGATTTTTGGAGTAGATTCCTTCTCAAGCTCATTTAATCGTTTCGTAAAAATTCCCAATAATTTTTCATAGATTATTTGGCTTAATATACTCGTCATAGGAAAAAGAATTACAGATCGTAGGAGCTTTTTGGTTTAGCGAATTTGAGAAGATGAAAACTTATTTATCTCCAATTTGTTCCTTTAGACTGTTTGGTATCAACTCATAATCAGCTCCTAATAGTTTATTAGGCCTGAAGTTTGGTGTTGGGAAAAAGTTACGTATCGTAACTTCTCTAATCAACTTATACACTACAAAAAAATAATCAAATACCGAGGAATTTTCTCCGTAGGTGATAACCGATGGACTCAACGACGAAATTCAAATACAGATGAGTTTTAATACCAATCATTAATTACCGACATCTTTTTAATACCCATCAATAATTACCAACGGATATTAATGGTCGTCAGTAATTTTCCTCTGTGTGTGTGTGTATGTGTCTATGTGTGTGTGGAGTGGATTCAATAGGTCCACTTCTTATAATAAGTCTGTAGGGCCAAATCCCAACTATCTAATACATTAAATCGAATGGATATAAATTAGTTTGGGTGACAAATAAATCTCTGTCTTTCTAAATGTGTATCAACAGATTTTTAAATATGCGTCAATTAACATTTAAATGAACATTGATATTATTAACTAATATAATTACATCATTTATATTTCTCTCTCCTCAATTAATAATTCTCTTCTATTCAAATCTCTCTATAAATCTCAAAGAAAAATACAAATATTGTCAAAATAAATTACACAATATTATTCTTACGACCTAAGTAACAATACCCATAACATTTTTACAAATAAATTTGTACACTAAAAAAAAACTAATTGAGATTATTTTGAAAAACCAAATAATAAAAAATAGAAATTCACTGCACATTTAGACTCGCATGTTATTGCACATTTAGAAGTATATTGATGCATTATTAGAATGACAACGATGTTTGCATTATATATCATGTTTCTCCAAGACAATTTCCAACAGTTTTATTCCATATTAATATTTGTTAATGCACATTTAAATGTCCGATGATCCACAGTTAGTAGTATAAGTATACAATAATACATGTTATACATTTATTAGTCAACCATCCTCCATCCAATTTACATCAATCAAATCTAAACCTAGTGAGTGACTAAGATTTGGCCCTACAGAATCATTTTAATTTAATAATTGGACCTATTGGATCCAATTCACACACACACACACACATGTGTGTGTGTATGTAAGTATGTGTGTGTGTGTGTGTTCTATTTTTTAGTTTTTATTATAGGCTAAATATATATCATATAATTTTTAAAGAATATAAATTAATTACACTACATTTTTAATGTTAATATATAATTTATAATATAATTATTTATTTATAAATATAAAAATAACAATTAATGTAGATTTTTTTTGTAACTTTATATATGTGTGTGTACAGACACACACATACACACAATTATATAATATAATATTGAATGCATATTGTGTAATTTTAATACGTTTTTAAATAATAATCTATATGTATACTTTAGTTATTTATAAATATAACAACAAGTACTATAGTTTTTTTCTAACTTTATATATATATATATATATAGGATTGGGTTCAAATGAGAACCCCGTCATTATATGTGAACCTAGGGACTAATTCTGGCCTTAGATCTAATATTGCACAGTGCAATTATATGTCCAGGTTCATTGTGCTTTTTACACAGTACTATAGTGCTAAAATCAGTTCAGTTTTTTTAATTTAATTATATGTATATATTTTTTACATTTTAAAACATGCAATGTGTATCTTAAATTGTAGATCTTGAGAATGTGATTAATTTGATATATATTTCATTCAAAACGAATAAAATTTGAAAAAGTTATGGTTTGTTGAAGATTTGAGTTTCATTTCAAATTTTTGAATTTGCAGTTTATAGACGAAATTTGCGATGCTTTTTGTATATAATCGTAGTGTTTTTTTTCTTAATCTATTGTGCTTTCTAAAGAAAAATGTAGTGCTCTTTGTAAACGTTGATATATGTCCAAAATACTTTTTTTAATTAATTAATGCATTTTTTTACATTATTACGCTGACATGTCATGATCTCAACCATCAAGATTATCCAATCTAATGGTCAAGATGAGTTCCTAGGTTCACATATAATGACAGGTTCTCATTTGAACCCAACCCTATATATATATATATATATATATATATATATATATATATGTGTGTGTGTGTGTGTGTGTATTATTCCTTAAAATATATATAAGTTATAATATTATATTATAATATAATTATATCATTATTTATAATTATATATTATAATATATAATATAGTTATTATATAATACATATTTAAATAATAATTTATATTTTTTTTATATACCAGCAGTGCTTGTGCGAACCTGCGAATAAGTGCTTTTATTATATGCCAGCAGTGCTTTTATTATAGAATCACAGTGTTTTATCGATATTTTAGTTATATATATCAGCAGTGTTTTTATTATACAATCCTAATACTTTTAATCAAATAAGGAAATACACAAAAAAATCTGATCATCCATTTAATTAGATCTAAGACCCATAATTGACCATATATTCACATATAAGGACATGGTTCTCATTTGAACCTAATCATATATATATGTATAATATAAAAAAGTTTAACTTATATGACATTTGGGAAAGCGGCAAAGCCTCTTCATCCAAAAGGTCTTGGGTTCGAATCCCCCAATAACAAATTAGGGGAATTAACTATATTAGATGCGGGCAGCATCCGGAGAGTACGCCCAGTTGGAGGCCCAATGGGCTTGATTTTTCTAATATTAAAAAATTACTAATGGAGAAAATTCGTTGACAATATTAAAAACAAACAAACTATTTTCTGTTAAAAATTACCGTGAAATTTTTTCCATCGATCAATTCGTCGGTATTTTGTCGACGGACGTTAAAATCTATCGGTGAAATAATATCGATTGTATTTTTAACGACAGATGAAATTCGTCGGTAATCATGGTACTAATGGATTTGCCCGTTGGAATTCATCGATTTTTTTTTTTTTGTAGTCTAATTCGAATAATTATCTTTTTATAATATTTATTTATTTATTTATTTATTATTGTTATTATTATTTTGTTATTATTCTTTATTTTTTCTTAATTTTTATTATATTTTTTCAGAAAGTCTTTACTTATATTTACAACTTTATTTGTTGTTATTATTTTATATTTTTCTAGTATTTTAAGCAAATAATCTTTAAATCACTTAATAATGTATATATTAACCTTCAATCGGCTATTTTAATAATCTAATTTACCAAATATAAATTTAAAATTAGTTATCAACTATCAGTCACGCTATCAGCTCCTCAAATCAGTTCTACCAAGACGCACCCGTAGTTTTTCCTAATAATCTCCTAACTTATTGGAAATCATTAAAGGATTTTATCATTTTTCATTGTAACAAATAATTTATTTAATAAACTAAATATTATTTTACATTTTATGGAAATATTGCTCTTAGAGATAAGAATTTCTTTATTTATTATTGTAATTGACTTTCTTATCATTTTATCATTTTTTTTATTTTTTTAACAATTATTTTAGGAAGTTTTTATTTGATAATATTACCTTTTTTATTCTTTTTTATCTCTCTTACGTTTTATGTACAAGTTTATATTTTTTAATCATATCTAATTTTTTATGTTTAAAAAGAGTAATATTTATTAAAAGTACCAAAATAATAATATTGAAAATGTTACATACAAATCGTAATATTACTTATTCTGTTTTCACAGTAAATAATTTTACACATAAATCAGAACACTACTTGTTCTAATTACAGTAAGACTGGTTTTCACAATTAAGAATTTTTAAAGTTTATTATTTGTTGGTTTTCACAATAGAGAATTCTCAATTTCTTTTCACCTTGAGTCACGAAATTAGTTGTAAATTATATCAAATTACACTAAACTTTATTGGGAAACCCGTAGAAATTGAGTTTAAAAAAATGTAAAACATACAACACCTGCGTGTTATATGTGAATATGTGATATAAAAAATCAAGATTTATAAGATACTGATAATTCTATTGAAAAAAGTCGTGCATCTAACTTGTAGTATATGTAATATTAGTTTATTATTGTTTTTTTTCTTTTTTTTACATAAGATACTAATTTGTTCGTATAGATATATAATATGTGTATCAATGCATTATATTGAAATTAGATAAAGAGATTTAGAATATTTAATATTTATTTTCCTAGGCATAATAAATTATTATTATTATTATTATTATTATTATTATTATTATTATTATTATTATTATTAGTAGTAGTAGTAGTAGTAGTAGTAGTAGTAGTAGTAGTAGTAACCGTAGTAGTAGTATTTTAACTTTTTTGTTTCACTTTGTTTTTGTTTGTTGTTTGGTGTAACAATATTTTTTCATATATATTTTTAATGTTATTTTCAATTCATTATATTAGGATTAGATAAAAAATTTAAGGTTATATTTTTTATATTTATTTCCCTTTTGTAATAATGTTATATAATTCGTATTTTTCTTAAATAAATATTTAAAATTATAATAAAATTATTTCAATTTTTATTGTAAACAAAAATTAACTCAACTTATATATATTTCTTCTAATTAGATATAACTTATTTATACTTTTATATTAAAAGAATAAAAGTAAGATATTGAATTGGGCAAAATATGTTAAAGAAAATATTAACATGTAATAAAAGAAAATTATTGAATTAGATAAAATATAATATTAGAAAAGTATTAAATTAGGTAAAATATAATAAAAGGAAAGAAAAAAAAAATACTAAATTAGGTAAATATTAGGCTCGGATGACACCGAAGCACCAAAGACTTTTTCAAAGCTAACGAAGCATGCGAAGCAGACACATAGGATATGAGGGTTTTGCATTAATATATAGGGAATACACACACACACACATTAAAGTCTCCTCGGTTTGAAAATTATAAGTGGTATTTAAACGGGAAAATGAATTATTTACACATTTGGGAAGTAGCAATTTGGCTGTTAAAAGTCATATTTGGTATGAAAGGATCAGATTTTTGTGTAATTTTCGAGTTTAATGAAACAAGTTTTTGCAAAACATTTCGAGTTGACTCGTATCAATATTTAGGTCTAATTTATGAAGTGAAGATGAAAATATATTTCAAGTCTATTTTAAAAAAATGGACTAAAAAATCAAGATGGAGATATTTAGTATAGAGTGAAAATATGTGATTCATATGTGTTGAAAAATAATTTTGTAACATACATTTGCGCTTTTTTTTTCTAAAATGTGAAAGCGTGCGCTTGATAAAAATGGGTTTTACATGTATATTAGAGCTTATATTATGAGGTTTTGATTATACACTGTGCACAAACAACGTGATTTAATTTAATTTCGTGCATTTAGACGTTGTTACATGTTTTGCTCATTGTAGGTTATTTACTGAGTATTTAACATAATCGACATGCCACAAATTTAAAGAGAAGTTAAGATTGTAGTTTACTAAGTGTTTAGCCCATTTAAAAGGTGAAGAATCACATTTAGGAATTCCGCAAGCCAAGTATGCGTGAAGAAAGAGCAACCAAACAAGATTTCACAAGAGATTCAAGAAGTTTCGCAACACATGGGGTACTAAAATGCTCACAACTCCAACATCAATTAGAATATGAGGATATGTAATATATGGTTAGAGAGATAATTGAGTTGGCTTTATAATAATTTTTATGATTTATCATTCAAAATAATATCGAGAGAGTTATGATGAAAATCTTGCAAGCTGTTAAAGGTAGCAACCCAGTTAGCGGTCGCAAATTCGGTCGTTACTGCGCACTATTTTTCAGGCAAGAGGGCGACCCAGTTAGCGATCTCTACCCAGGTCACTAATGGGTCATTAAACGTTACAAAAACACTATTTTCAGTCTCTTTGGGGAGTAGACTTGACTTAAACTTATAAATAGGAGGTTGAAAAACCATCCAATAACATGAAAAAGAGTGGAGAAACACATAGAGTGTGATTAAGAGCAAGACTGAGAGACTTGGAGTAAGACTGGGAAGGAAGAAATGAAGAACATAAAGATCAAAGGAACTAATCAATACAATCCTATGGTTCTATCTTATTTATTGCATTTTTCTTTATGAACATGAAGCATTCGATGAATTGTCTAGATTGATGTTTGATTATGTCCAGCTAAATTCTTTATAATCTGGGGTTTGAAAACAATGAATAATTACTGTTTTAATCTTCCTTTCAATTGATTACTATTTTTATATTCGATTTCATCGTTGCATAACTGATTGGAGCTCCATTATGCTTATATAGTTGCAATTGATTGGCAACCTTTCATAACTACTAATTTGGATGAATCAACAATCAAGAGATGAGATTTATTCATTAGGTTTTCAAACATAAAATATTCTAATTAATAATACTGAGAGGTTTGAGACCACGAGTGAAGTCTTTTAGATCTTTAATACCTTTTAGAGTTTTAATTTAATTTCAACGGAGATGTTGTTTCATACTTAGAATCTATGATTTAATCACTTTAAGAGGAGGATTAAACTACAATTATGATTGACTTATAGTATATTGAATCACAAACAATGCTTGATTTACTAAAGAGTACGAATATTGAAAGTTCATTGTGCCCCCAAACCCCGTAATATCTCTTTATCATTTGAGAACTTCTATTCTTACATTTTGATACTCCCTCCGTCCACAAAAGATATGAGGGTAGACAAAAATACAAAGGTTAAGAAGACAAAATGACTGTAATTAGAATTGTAAACTCTTTTTACCCTTAACTTTTTAGTATTCCAATAAATAAAGTAATAGGGGTGTACTAGTCTTTTTATGGTATTATAACTTTTATAAAAGAAACATGCCTATCTTTTACGGACAAAAATAGAAAACATGTCTATCTTTTGTGGACAGTGGGAGTATTCTAGTTGAGTTGATATAATTAGCATTATATTTATTTTTGTTTCTGTTCATCTTTTGCAATGACACAAAACCCATATCATCTTTTATATCCGTTCAAATAATACTAAATTATCTATATTATATTACTTCTTGAATTCCAAATCAATTTGATCCTCGACCATACTCGTCATGTACCGATAAACACGATTTCTGATGCACATATTAGAATCTATCTAGTTAGGTTTCATCTCCTGTTTGTACATATATAATGTTGTTTACCTTCATTTTATATTACTTAGACGTATTACATGTTTGGTATATTTTTATTATATTGTAGGATTTTTGGAGATTATTTAGGCTTAAAAGAGCACAAAGATGGTGATAATAGAGAGTTGGACCAAGGTTAAAGGAAAGAAGGATTCACTGGGCCACAACAAGAGTTTATCCACGCAACCCACAAGCCAAGTGAGCCCAAAATTCTAGTATCGATCTCACTAACGGTCGATACTCTGCCCGCTAATGTGTAATATTTTTACGGCTTGGTATAGCGATCCCATTAGCGATCGCTACCCAGTCCGCTACTATTTTTTCTTTTCATGTAGACCTGATTAGCGATCTCTGATTTGGTCGCTAACAAATCGAGTACGTTATAAAATGGATAAATCTGAGTTAATGGGTGGGATTTTGTTTTCAAACTACAAAATGGGTCTCAAAAGCTGTCGAGAAAGAACACTTTTTTATCATAGAACATCATCCACCATAGTTCAATAGTGTTGTGAGATTGATTGAGGTTGAGAAGAAATTCGAAGGACAAACAACACGAATCACGAAGATTAAAAGCTCCACGCGCTTCAAGAGTTTATCTATATCTTTACCTTCATTATGGAAACGAAGTGTTTGATGAAATGCTTGGCTAAGTTTACAAACATATCTTACTAATTTCCCCTTATTCTGGGGTTAGGGGTGATGAATGATTGAATTATGTTTTGATAATTCTTTCAATTCAAGTATGATCCTTTTGCTTACTTTCGTTTTTTGATTTTATTGGTTCATAAGTACTTGACAACCATCCGTGTTTCTAAAAGTTGCGACTGCTTGACAACTTCTCAAAACGAATAGTTTGATAAATCATAATTCAAGAGATGAAGTTGATTAGTAGACTTTCGAACACGAAACACTCTAATCAATAAGACTGAGAGGTTTGAGATTAGTAGTGTGGCCATAAAAACCTTTGAAATCTTTTGGAGTTCTAAGTTTGATTTCAAACGGATACGTTGTTCCATACTTAGAATCTACAGTTTAACCACTTTAAGAGAAGGATTAAAATATAATTGTGATTGGCTTATAAGTGAATTTAATCACAATATACATGACAGATCAAAAAAGATGAACATCAGAATTTTATTATGACCCCAAACCCTGCAATATTTCTTAACACTTGATTTTCTCAGTTTTACGAATTGCACTTTGATTGTGGGAATTTTTTAGTTGATATTCAAATTTGTTTATGTTCGTTGTTTGTAACGACAAAACCTAAATTCTTTTCTATCATTAAAATAAAACTACATTATCCATATTATATTACTTAGTAACATAAAATAATTATATGGTACTTGTGGGATTCGACCTTACTCCTTTCGTACTACGTTTACCCTGTACTCCATTTACCCCGAAAACGAAAAAGTTCTTATATCTCGAACCAGTCTCTAGTTAAAATGGGTAGTGGTCACGTACTACAACTACAACGTGCACTTACGGTTAGATAAATTACACAAAAATAAAATAGAGAGTGCTTCTAAGTTTTTTTTAATACTTTACAACCAAAACAAAATGGTTAGTATTATTCTAATTTTAATGTTACAACTTATCTTCTGTAATTATCTATTACAATATTTAACATGTTAAATTTCCTATAATGTTGCTATAACAATTTATATAATATGTGTTTTTATTACTTAACGACATACATTTAGCTTTTGATGTAACAAATTTTCATGGATCGCATTCTTCTTTTCATTTTGGTTTTAAATGTAACAAATTTTCGAACAACATATATTTTTTTCATTTTGAATTTAATAAGACAAACTTTCGTGCAACGTTTTTCTTTTCTTTTCATTTCGATCTGAGTCATCTTAAACCAATCTTGAGGTCTAATTTAAAAATCAAGATGGAGATTAATCTTCAGTTTATTTTAAAATATGAACTAAAAAATCAAGATAAAAATGTTTAAAATAATACACACACACACACACACACACACACACACACACACACACACACACACACACACATATATATATATATATATATATATATATATATATATTATTCATCATTTTAAAAAGATGTGTTGAAATAAATTTGGTAATATAGATGTTATTAAGTTTTTAAAGAAAAATTGGTGGAAGAGCATACTCAATTTGCGCTTCCTATTTTATTGTGCGCTCCAAGTTTTTTTTTTTTTAAAAAGAAGAGCGCAATTTGAGTATGCATTTCTTATATACATACATATATACATACATATATACATACATACTTATATTAAATTGTATAAGCACAATTTCGTTGTGCGCTTCTGAGTTTTTTTTTGTTTTCTTTTTGTAAATGGTGAAAGCGCAATTTGGGTATACGCTTCCTAATTTTCTTTTTTTAAATAAAATTTGGATGGAAGCGTAATCTAAATCTATGCTTTTATTAAAAAAAATAAAAACTAAAGAAGCGTAGATTTTGACTGCGCTTCCAGTTATTTAGACATCATACTTTAAACACCTCCTATTTTCATAACTAGGGTGAAAAGTGAAACAATTGCATAATTTTGCACCAATACTGGGCTCAATATCAATTGTTTCACCTAATTAATTATATCGAGCTCAATAAATATTGGTAGATCATAAATGTGATTCGATTAGAGCTTACACATTTATATCTTAAGTGATCTAACAATTCAGAAATTCATATTTTTAATAATTTTAGAAGTTTACTATATCT